>CAUYLG010025235.1:0-69973 GCA_963573385.1 Cacajao melanocephalus
GATTTTTTTATATCACCAACAAACGCCAATCAAAAAAAAAAAAAAAAAAAAAAAAAAAAAAAAAAAAAAAAAAAAAAAAAAGCCCTGCCCTTGGTTTAGGTTCTGCTACCATCTTCTTTTTGCACTGGCCCTTGCAAACCATGTAGCCAGTCCTGACTGTAAGATCAGATCTTTGAGCAATCCTAATACAACCAATTTCGAAGATAGTTCAGCTTTTAGACTTCCCCAGCAGTTTTCCAATTTTCAGTGGATTAAAGGAAGCACCTGAGGCAGTGGGAAGGAATACCTGCTAAATCCTGAGATCCATCTACAGTAGAGGAGCCAGGCTCGTTGATTCCATCAAAAGGCAAAGTGTGATGCAGTCTTGAACATGCCCACCCCAGCAGTTCTATGGTGCTCAGAGAAGAGGGTGATTGGCAGTGGCAGATGCAGCTATGAGGTCAAGGAGGAGGAGTATAAAGAGGCTTTTTAATATGCCCTCAAAGAGGTAATTGGAGACCTGGAGAAACTGTAGAAGAGAAGAATACAAGCTGGCTGGAATCCAGAGGAGAATTCCAAAAGTGGAACTGTAGATAGCAAGAAAGAGACCACGTTGGAGGAATTTAGAGTGGGTGAGAGTTGGTGAGGGCTGAATATTTGTGGATAGGTAGACTGTACCTGTTTGAAGGTCACTGGAAGGCAGTGAGGGCAGAGGAAAAGAGTGATGAAGGAGTGGGGAAGAAGATCACAGTCTGGAAAACTGACATTGCAAAGAAGTTAGAGACGGAGTAGATATTATAAAGGATCCAGCACGTTTCTGAGAGTCTCCACATCCTTACCACCTCACCTCTCAGTTGGTAAGACCCTGAGCAGAAAGGAGTGGAGCAGAAGAAAGGCTGCTTCTGCAAATCTAGTCTGGAAACATCTGCAGCAAAATCACATTATGGTGCTTATTACAAATGTATTTTCTAGGTCCCACCCTGGACCTTCACTATCAGGTCCCTTGAGGACTTGGAGGTGGGAGGGCAAGAGTCAGCCCCTTAAATGAGAGCTTCAAAGAAATCCTGATGATATTCAACCTTTAAAAGCAAAGAGGATGGAGAAATACAGCTAAGGCAGATTTTGGAGGCCTGATCATATGGCACAGTGATGCTGAGTGAAGAAGGAAGAGGTGTAGGCACCGGCAGCCCAGGCCAACTAGTATGGATGCCAGCCTGGCCTGAGATAACTGCAGTGCCCATCTGCCACAGAGGGAGGTTCCTGCCTGCAAAGTCCCAGAGGGACCTCCTGCTAACCACATTCCTACCACCCCTTACCTTGCTGGAAGTGATGGTTTCCTGCAATCACCAAGTGGGATGAAGAATTTCCAGTAAAAACTATGCTCCTGAAAGTTGAAGTCTGGTCTATCTTGCTTTTCTAAGATTATGCTTGGTTCTTAGATTCAGCCTCTTACTCAGTTTCCCTAGCTGCCAGGTTCCTGTTCTCTTTCAAATCCTTCCTGATGAATCCCTGATTGGTGTTTCACTAATCAACTGATGATTTCTTCCAGACAGATTGGTTTTACCCCTCTGTTGTCTGATCCCTAAAGAACTTCTCAAAGTATCAGTCATGTCATAATTCCTGAATGTTTTCGACAGCTGTCCTTCTCAAACTTGAATGTGCAGACAAATTGCCTGGGAACGTACATTCTAGTTTAGTGGATGTGGAATGGGATCTGAGATTGTGCTTTTCTCATTCTAGCAAGCTCCCGGGTGATGCTCATGCTGCTGGTGCATGGACCACACTCTGAGTAGCAAGGTTTTTGTAATTTCTCCACTTATATTAAGGGTTTGAAAGCAACATCCATTGCTTATGACACATTTGAAATGCATATTTTATTTCTTTTTATCCCAGGTGGGTGAATTGAGTGAATTAACTCTCTAAAAATAAAGCTTTGGAATTACAGCAAATATTTTACAATAGCAATATTTGAGGATGGGGAAGATGGTCATTATTAAACATACATCCTAGTTTTTTTCCGTCAGTAAATCCTTCCACTTACTCCTTGTGGCCCCCACTACACTATTCCTGCATTGCCTAGCTTTTCACAGCAAAACTCTTAGAATGATCTGTATTTATTCAGATGTGTCTTCATCTCCACTCTCTCTTTAAGTATCTGAAGTGGAATTCTGTTTTCACGATTTTACTGAAATTGCACTTTTTAGGACATCAGCCATCTCTCAGTCACTAGACCTAATGGCTCCTCAGCCTCAGTTGGCTTTTCCTCTCTAAGGTATGTAATGCTATTAGCCTTACTTTTTCTTCCCTTGGCTTCCTGACCATTGGTGTATACTACTTCACCACCTGCCTACCACGGCTAGATCTTCTTCACTCTCTCCTTTTTCTGCACCCATCTCAATTGCACATGCCAAGGCAGGGACCTACATCCAAGGCTGTTCTTTGTCAACTCTCATTCTTTTGGAGATCTCATCTATTCACATGGGCTTAACTATTTGCACCAGGCAGTTGTCCACCGAAGCCTCAACCTCTGGGTGCTGACCTCTGTTTGCAGCTCTAGCCCTCATGTTTAATTGCCCACTCCACGTTTCCACTGTTACTTTTAAACTCTTCCACCCAATTTCTCTAGCTGTTTGTAGCAAATATGAATGTTCAATCATAAAATCAAAGAGGTCAAGAAACATCACATTACTTATTTTTCTTTAAATTAATATAAATCTGACTCTTTAATCCCTTTCTCCCAAGCTGGCAGTAAGTTCATTTCATTTATCATAAGGGCAAAGCCTCATCTTTTTTTTTTTTTTTTCTTTTGAGATGGAGTCTCACTCTGTCACCCAGGGTGGAGTGCAGTGGTGCAATCTCAGCTCACTACAGCTTCCACCTCCTGGGTTCAAGCGATTCTCCAGTCTCAGCCTCCCAAGTAGCTGGGACTACAGGCTCATGCCATCACACCCAGATAATTTTTATATTTTTAGTAGAGACAGTGTTTTACCATGTTGGCCAGGCTGGTATCAAACTCCTGACCTCAAGTGATCTGCCCTCCTTGGCCTCCTGAAGTACTGGGATTACAGGGATGAGCAAATGCCAAATACCAGATCTCCTCAAAAGGGACATGAGGGAAAATTTGGGAGTGATAGATATGTTCACTATCTTTATTAACGTGATGGTTTCTTCTCATATACCGAAATACAGCTGTTAAAATAATTTAAAAATACTTTTGTAAAATATTTCAAAAACGTAGATAAACAAAGGATACTGTAACATCCATGTACCCACTACTAAGTTTTGACAGATGTTAACATTTTTCTATAGTTCCTTTAGATTTAAATCATTAGATATACCTGAAGCTTCTATGATCCATTCCTAATCCAATGTCCCTTCTTACCTCCCTTACTGCAAATGCAAGCATTATGCTGACTTTAATGATTGTGGATCTCATGAGGGTTTTCCCCTTTTGCTTTGTTTGTATGCCCATAGATAATACATAGTATACTTGCTTATGATTCGTATATTGGAAATCTTTACATAAATGGTAACTTCCTCCCAAAACTTTTTCTTGACACTCAACACTGTTTTTTGAAATGTATCCATGTTGCTCTAGTTCATTTATTCAGCAGTCCATTTTGTGAATATACACAATGTATTTAAACATCCTACTCTTGGATTTTCAAGCTGTTTCCAATGTTCCAGTCTTACAAACAATGTTGCCCTTCTATATTTTTGCACCTTTTTCCTTGGGCCTACGTGTGAGTATATACCTAGATGTTCTCCAGGAATCTTCAGTTTTACTATCTAGAGCTAAATGGCTCTCCAAAGTGAATTATATTCACATAGCAGTTGGCATTCCTATTGCTCCTCATCTTTACACACTTAAATGTGAGACATGGGAATCTTCAACTCCTCCTCTGGGGAGGACCTATCTTCTGGTTTCTCCAGGTGTACCTTGCAGCCCTCTCTCTGAATTTAGCCATCTTGCTGGAGGGCAGCTAGGAGCTGAGCTGGGTGTATGCTTCTCATAGGACTCTCTCCCTAGTCTCTCCGAATCCACTCTGCTGCCTTCTCTTCCCCTGACCTTGAAAAAACTCCTTTCAGCTATTACTGGTCATCTTTCTGGGATATCCAACACCATCCCTTGGTGAGTTTCAGCTTTTAAAAAAAGGCAGGTAGAGCTGACAGCTCTTCAAACAAAGAAATAACCTGCCTGCTTTTGTGGAAATAGTAGGAAGGTGGAGATGGGGAGGAAAACTCAGAGCAAGATGCAAATTGACATCTCAAAAACTATCCTCCCCATAAAAATGGTACTTTACATCCAGAAGCCAAACCCCATGACCCATTTATACAGTTCTGACATCCAATCTTCACTTTCTGTTAGTTCTTCATTAAAATGCCCTTCTTAGTCTGTGCACTAACCCTGTTCTAGACCTTCATCTCACAGTCAGCACCCGGCTCCCGTCTTCTCTTTCCACTCCACTCACCCTCCTACTCCCATTCCTTTCTTCAATTGAGCACCAGAGCGATTTTCTTAGAAGACTACTTTGAACCTTTCAGTGTCTTGCTTAGAGGTGTTTAAAGGCTCCCTCTTGCCTGCAAAGTAAGATTCAGACTTCCTAACCTGACAATCATGGCCTGTTTCAATCTGGTCCTATCTAGACTTAACTCCCTGCCATTCCTATATAATGAGCCCTCTGCTCTGGCCGGCTGGTCTCCTTCATCCTCCAAATAGCTCCATCACTTTTCAGCTGCTTCTCCGCCTTGACGAATACTTTCCTGTTTTTCAGGCTTAGATCCAGCTCTTTCTGTTCCACTCAGCTTCTATAACTCTAGACCACTGCTATCGTTTAAACTCAAGCTGTTTATTACATCCAGGTCAAGTATTTGGGCAGCTAACCCCAGTTTGCTTTATGATAGTTTTGTTTTGCTATTTGACTTTTCACATATGTATTTACATTTGTCTTGGCATTTAAGGTTATTGTTTTCCCAATGTAGGTTACATAGACATTCCTGCAGCTGCCCAAAACAAAACGTTAATTGTGTTCAAATAATTTTAGAATTCTTTGGGGTATGCTTCAGGAAAGGCTGCACACCATACCCCTCTCTAGAAGGTTCACATTGTGCATGAGCATAGTAAGATATCTAAAAAGTCCTGTGCCAATTAAAATTTAGCTTAATTATTTTCTGATTCTTAATTACCAAGAAAATCTTTTTGTCTTGTAAAAATATTAATATGCCCCAGATTTTAGTGCTCCTCAGAGGAGTCTTTGGAAAGCATGGAATTAGATTAGAAACTCCTTACCCATCATTTTAGTCCTACCAGGCGCCTAGCCCAGTGACTTAGTACTTAGAAGGTCCTCAGGGAATGTTTGGGGATTTGGTGAATAATCACGAATGTTTTAGTCAATTACTGATCTAAACTCTTCTAAGAGCTTCTTTCTGTGCAGTCTTTAGAATGCCTTAAAACAAATAAATAACCTTGCTCCCATTTCTTATTAAATTTATTGGCACTAGACTCTGAAACTAATGGAATTTCTAGGTTCTTTATATGCTTCCATGTCTGCTTGAGAAAGATAATCTGTGCTTGTACACAGTGGGAACATAGAAACTTCACAGAATTTTCCACTCCCAGCACACCAGATCCAGGTTGGCTTGTCGTCATTTAAATGCCTGCCTTATCATTTTATTTGACTTAGAGAAATCATTCAGAGAAAAGCTCAGGAGTTGTCTGGACTCCCTGAAAATGAACTGACTCAGAACTTTTCTACAGATGAATTGTACTTCTAGGTCTCATTTTTTTTTCACATTTGTAGGTTTGGGCGTGCTTTTACCAACATGTTGGATAGAAAAAGTAATGGCAGTTTGAATCTGAATCTGAGATAGCAAAAGAAAAATAACAGCAATTAGTTCAATGGCTAAAATTTTGGCAGACTTCCTAGTAACTCAAAAGGTTGACCTTGGAATTCAAAAGTAAAAGTTTGAACCCAAAATTTGACCTTGGAATCCAAAAGTAAAAGGAGATTTTAGGGAAGCTTGACAGTAAGTTAGTGACTTTTTAAAATGTTAATGTAATTTTTTTTCTTAAAAATTGTAATGGGTTGGGAGGCTGAGGCGGGTGGATCACCTGAGGTCAGGAGTTCAACCAGCATGGCCAACCTGCTGAAACCTCGTCTCTACTAAAAATACAAAAATTAGCTGGGCATGGTGGCAGGTGCCTGTAATCCCAGCTACTGGGGAGGCTGAGGCAGGAGAATCACTTGAACCCAGGAGGCGGAGGTTGCGGTGAGCCGAGCTCGCACCATTGCACTCCAGCCTGGGTGACAGAGCAAGACTCCATCTAAAAAAATTGTTAATGGGTTAATGTAAGTATAGACATAACAATAAATTATATACATTATATTATACATATTACTGCATTATACAATACATAATGTATTACCTACATATTATTGTGTATACATACATGGAAGAGTATAGAGCAAAAGCTTTTTTTCCCATGTCTGTCTCCCACAACTCAGCCCTCCCCAGAGACATCCCTTTCTAAAAGATGCTTTTAAGCCTTCTAGAGATACATTGTGCATATCTAAGTATAAGTTTATGCAATACCAAATGGCGTTACATAATTTACACTTCTTACCTTGCTCTTACTATATATATAGGAGAGTAGTTCTTTTCAGTAGGTGTCGAGCTGCTTCTTTTTTTGATTATTTCAGTGTATGCCATTGTTTGGGTCTATTATCATTTATTTTATTTCCATATTAATGAACAGTTAGATTATTTCAAATCATTTGCTATTATAAATGATGCTACAATGAATATTTTTATATACACATGTGTGTATATAGATATCCTTTCACAAGTGTGAATGAGGGTAGATAATTGTTAGATTTAGAAATATCTAGGTCAAGGCATATACGTATTTTTTATTTTAATGAATCCTGCCAATTTGCACTCCTTAATAGTCATGCCAATCTAAAATTTCACCACCAATGTATGATAGTGCCAAGTTCCCAACACCTTTGCCTACACAGTATATTATATATATGAAGTTCTTGTTAACTTTTCCTAATATTATAGGTTATAAACATTGTTTATAAATTGGACTGCTCACATGCTAAGTGAAGTCAAGCATTTTTATACGTAAAAACGTATAATATTTCCTTTTCTGAGAATTGCGCCTATTCTTTGCTCATGTTCCTTTGGATATTGTCTTATTGTTGATTCACAGAAACTCTTTATATATGGTCTGTGATACAGGTTGAAAAAATTGACTTTAATTCCCAGTGCTAGTTCCTGAAAGAGACATTAGACCATGATCTTTTCCAAAGTGCCACTCTCCTCAACCCTGACTTCTTAAAGATATACATTAGAAACCACTTCCGAGAAGATCTGTTTCCTTCCTTCTAGCTCAGCTTCATAAAAAATGTTTGCGACAAAGCAAAACTAAACTTACGTATCAGTACATTCTGTATTGTCTTTCCAAACATAGCCAGTGGATTTAATAGGGTTTGCTTTTCTGGGAAATGATATCCTCCCATGACTTGTTTACATTCTAGCACAAGTAGGCTGTATATCCACCATGGCTAGTGGGATTTATTCAAATAATCTGCCATTCCTTCTAGACCAGAGGTCACAAATTGGCCACCGAACGGCCAAATGCAGCCACATATGTTTTATTTGGCCAGCATGCTGTTTAGAAAAAAATCTGAATTAGTTGCCCACATTTAAGGACAGTGGATGATTTTACAGGAATATCTAGATTTCTGGCTTCTCTTGAAAAATCACAAGATCAGGAAACATTGCATTTCCACACAACAACAGTTGGCTGGAGCTTGTGGGTATCTGCCCCGTGCATAAACCATACACTTCCTTGAATTGTTTTTTTAAGTTTTTTAAAAACAGAGATGTGGTCTCACTATATTATCCAGGCTGATATCAAACTCCTGAGCTCAAGTGATCCTCTCATCTCAGCCTCCCAAACAATTAGGATTACAGGCATGAGCCGCTGCTACCCGGCCTCCTCCATGTTTCGTTTTGTGGGTTTTTTATTTTTTGAGACCAAGTCTCACTCTGTCGCCAGGCTGGAGTACCCTAGTATGATCTTGGCTCATTGCAATCTCCATCTCCTGGGTTCAAGCGATTCTTCTGCCTCAGCCTATTGTGTAGCTGTGATTACAGGCACCCACCACCACACCTGACTAATTTTTGTATTTTTAGTAGAGATGGGTTTTTGCCATGTTGTCCAGGCTGGTCTCAAACTCCTGACCTCAGGTGATTTGACTGCCTTGGCCACCCAAAGTGCTCGGATTACAGGTGTGAGCCATGGTGCCCAGCCTGTTTTATGGGGGTCTTTTGTTGTTGTTTTTTGAGACAGGGTCTCACTCTGTCACCCAGGCTGGAGTGCAGTGGTGTGAACACAGCTCACTGCCGCCTTGACCTCCCAGGCTCTATTGGTTCTCCCATTTCCACCTCCCAAGTATCTGGGACCACAGATATGTGCCATCACACCTGGTTAGTTTTTGTATTTTTTGTAGAGACAGGATTTCACCACGTTGCTCAAGCTAGTCTCAAAATCCTGGGCCCAAATAATCCTCCCGTGCTGGCCTCCCAAATTTCTGGGATCACTTCCATGTTCTTAAACCAAGCCTGCTTTATTTATGTGTTACCTGCTGCTGGCTCCCGGAGGTGTTTGCCTTTGGGAACCTCTAAGCCTTTGTTTCCAGAATTTTCCTCCATCTCTCCCCTTCAATTACAAGAAGAAAGAAAAATCCTCTTAGGTGTCACATCTCTTTCCGACTCAGGTCTTTTCCACTTCTGTACCCCAGGCTTCTGCCCTACCTTCTTTGAAAAGCTCTTTCCCTGCAACCCATAGAGTATTTACTTGCATTTTGCACCATGTCCTCACATTTCCCTTTCTGCATTTTCCTTAGCAATGCAGCCTATACCTTCCAAAATAATTTGGGATGAGAAAAGTCTGCTCCACTAGGGCATGAATTTTAAAACACAGTTAAACAGATTCTAACAAAGTTTTGAGAAAGATGAATGAAAGCATATTTTCGAAGCTCCCTTTCAAAAACATTTTCAAAAACACGAAAATGTTTTCTAGGATGGAATATATTGACCCAGGACTGGTTTGCTCCTCTTTATCCCAATTGCCTCTCTCTTAGTTCAAGTTCTGTTCAGCTTCCACCTGAACTATGGCCTCAGCCTCATAATGAATCTCCATGTTGCCAGTCTCCATTCTTCAGTTCTATTTCTGACATAATTTTTTAAAGCATGAACGTGAATCTTATCTCATCAACCCCATCTCTCTTAACAACCTTTGGTGATTCCCTATTACCTAGAGGAGATACCTCATGCCAACAAGACTCACAAACTCTTTTACAATCGGGCCCTAGGACCTTATTTTTAAAACAATTTGAAACCTTGTGGCCCAGCTACATCAGACTCCTCTCTAATCCCTGAGACCACCAAGAACATGATGTCCACATGCTGCTGCAAATGGTGCCCCCTTTCATTGAAATACTGTTTTTCTGTTCTTTTATCTTGCATGCCCTTATTTTTCCTTCAAGATTCAAGCAATGCCATGTCCTCTGTGGAATCTTCCATATTCTCCTACTTGGTGCCTCCGTCATCTGTATTTCTGTAATACTTCTCATAATTACTTAAGATGTTTTTCTCTCTCATTAGACTGTAAGCTGTTGGAGGGTATGAAGCTTATTTATAAGGATCAGTCACAGTGTCTAACATATAGTGAGTGTTCACTAAATGTTTAGGGAATGAAAGAAGAAGCCATTAACACCTTAGCTCAGGGGTCCCCAACCCCCAGGCCACAGACCAGTACTGGTTTGTGACCTGTTAGGAACTGAGGCACACAGCAGGAGGTGAGTGGAAGGTGAACTTCATCTGTATTTACAGCTGCTCCTCATTGCTCGCACCTTCTGAGCTTCACCTACTGTCAGATCAAAGGCAGCATTAGATTCTCATAGGAGCGCAAACCTACTGTAAACTGTGCACAAGAGGGATCTAGGTTGCATACTACCTTATGAGAATGCAATGCCTGATGATCTGTCACTGTCTCCCATCACCCCCAGATGGAACCATTTAGTTGCAGGAAAACAAGCTCAGGGCTTCCACTGATTCTACATTATGGTGAGTTGTCTAATTATTTCATTATCTATAACAATGTAATAATAATAATAGAAATAAAGTGCACAGTAAATGTAATGTGCTTGAATCATCCCGAAATCATCCAAGTCCATGGAAAAATTGTCTTCAATGAAACTAGTCTCTGGTGACAGAAAGGTTGGGAACTGCTGCCTTAACCCCTGTGCCTAGGCAGTCAGTCATTTGGTAGCTTTTATAAAGCATGTTATGCTCCTTTTTCAGTGAGCAGTATCTTCCTAACTGTAAACTTGATCAAGCCACTAATTTCAATGGTTTTCCACCGAGCTCAGTATAAAAACATAGTCGTACATAGTTCCTCAACATGGTGTACACCATCCTTCGTGATCTGTTCCTTTACCTATCTCTCCAGCTTTAGTTGTTGTCATTCTCCAACTCTTCTCCAGCTATACTGAAACACTTCAGTGCCCTGAAAGAAACCCTACTCTCTAAATCTGAGCCTTAGCATTTGCTCGTTGCTCTGCCTAGAAGATCTTTCCTCCCTTTTGCTTTGCCTCCATGGCTGTGCATGCAGGACAGACAGCTTGAAGGAGGCCTCCCTGAGTTCGTTTGCCTTGGGCTGGTCTACGCTAGGTGCTCCTCATATGCTCCCATGGCACTTATCATGCTGTGACCTCTGTCTCTGCTGTAGTCCCAGCTCTACCTCCACTCTAAGCTCCTCTGGGAGAAAAATTGTCTTTTTCACCTTTTTACCAATGAGAGGTGCATAGGCTGTGGCATAAACTGATGTTCGATAAATGTCTGATGAGTAAAAAATCATGATAAAGAGAAAGAAATCTGATATATACAATTCACACGACTATGTGAATGCTTAACTCATTTACCATTTGAAGAGGTTCTTTTAAAATTAATATATGCAATAGTCAGCATCGTTAAGAAATAGAAACCTTGCTAGATATTTTAAAAGAAAGGATTTAATGCAAGGAATTGTTTCACAGATGTTGGAAGGCTGGAAGAGCAAAGCAGGAAGTTGAGGCAACTGGTTATTAATAATTGTTGGGACAAGTTATTTCCCTCGGGGATGAGATAAGGCAGCTACCACCCTAAGGAGACTAGACAACACGGGGAAAAAGTGAGATGACCAGAACCTAGTTGCTCAGAAGAGAAAGGGAAAGAAATTCAGCCATATTAAAGACACATGTGATTGTAAGATACAACTCAATGCCAAAAATGTTAAAATATAAAGAAAAAAAAAGACATGGTATTAACTGATAGACTGTCAAGAATATAAAAGAAAACCAGGTTAGCTAGAGGAATCTAGTATGTTTAATCAGAAGAAATTGTGAATATTTTTCCATTTTGGCCTATATAAGTGAGTTTTATATGTTTCAACCTAATATTTGAGAAGGCAAGAGGCTAACAGCAGAGTGCCCCTGTCCCGGGCTTCAGTCTCTCCAAGGTCCATTGTCCTGAGCTGTCCCTACTCTTTTCATAGCTTCATCCACTCTCCTTCTGAAATTCATTGTCATAAGTTTGCATGTGCTCAGGAGCTGGAGGACTTGAGGGCAGTGCACAAACAACCTTTTGAAAACATTAGTAATTTTAAAGTCAGATATTCTTAAGAAGGGGTTATAATAAGTACAAAAAAGAACAAGTAGCATTTTATGGAATGTTTACAATCCTCCTGTGCTAAGTGTTTATCACATTATCGTATTCATTTGATTTTTCAACAAACTCAGCTATGCAGTAAGAGCTGACTCCCGTATGGTGCTTAATATGTAACAGTCATCATTTTAAGCCCGTTGACTTAAACTTGACTCACGCACTTCCTTCTCTTTATAAGCCTGTAAGGTAGGTATTAGTTTGAATCATTTGAAATTACCGACATTTGACTGTTTTTGACCTACAAAATAGCAGTTTAAAACAGTTCAATTTAGTACAATCATTTTTGAAGAAATGATTATAGAAGAAGAAATTGAGGCAGTTAAATAACTTTCCCAAAGTCATGCAGCTGGTAAATGGAGGAGCCAGGATTCAAACATAGGCAGTCTGTGCTCTAAACTATTACACCCTAATGCCTGTCCATGTGTACCATTTATTCTCATTCACAAATGCAGAAACTGAGGCTTAGGACAGTTAAGTTAACCTGGCCAGAGACCCAAAGCTGGGAAATGGTAGAGCTGGTCTTCTGGGTCTAACTCCAGAGCCTACGCTCTTTCCATGTATTATTCTACAGCCATGACTTCCCTGCAAGGAATGTCTGGAATGGAAAGGGGGTGAATTCCCCTGGCTAATTACTCAGATATAGTCATCATTCTGGTTGAGTGGATATTTGCAAAGATACTTTATCAGATATAACTGAAAATATTGCCTCATAGATTCCCCCAACCTTACCCCACAAAGATAACAGAAATAATGCAAATAATGACATTGCAAATTACCACTGGGGTTGTCTATACCCTCTTCCAAAGGCCACCATCAATACATACTAGATTCCTTTTTGAGAACTAACTTCAAAGCCACATGCTCACATGTTGAAAATTCTCAGCATGGAAAGATTCCCCTTTCTTCTACCGCCTTTTTAGAAATCCTAGATTTATTAAGCACATCCTGTGTGATAGGCGTTGTGTTAATTAATGGAGATTCAGCAGCAAATAAAGTGGACACAGCCTGCTTTCACTGTGTTTTCAGCCTATCAGGGAGGAAAGACACTAAAGGAATATTAACAATAACATCTTTTGGTAGAATAGTACAGGGAACTCCAGGATCATAGAGCTGGGAGATTTAATTCAGTCTGGGGCAATGGTACCCAAAGTGTGGCCTGCAGACCAAAACTACTAGGATTACCTTGGAGCTTGTTTAAATGCAAATTCTTGGGCCCCATCCCAGACCTACTAAATCAGAATTTGGTTAAGGGGACAGAGATGAGAAGGGGGAATTTATGTTTGAAAAAGCTCTCTGGGTGGTTCTTATGCATACTGAAGTTTGAGAAGCCCTGTCCTCGGGGTCTGCATGGTCTAAATAGAGAGTAACATTTACTCAGACTCTGGAAGGTGAAGTAGGTCAGATGCAGGAGGGCGAGAAGACTATTCTAGGCTGAAAGGAAAGTCTGTGCCAAGATCAGGAAGTCCAAGAAAACCAGATCCATGGGAGGAGCTGGTGGTATGTGAAGAACACAGGGGTTAGAGATGAGGAGCCACAGAAGGAACAATGAGAAACGGAAGGTGGGAGAATGGGACTCTATGAGCTCCCATAAAAAATAAGGTGAGGAATAAATAGTAAGATGAGGTGTAAGTGACCATACTTACGCTAATCTTACAATCACCCAGCTGTAAAAGCAACATCATAATTTAGAGAGAGCCAACATCTCTGAGGCTACTCTTAAGAGAATTAAAGACTCCATGAGCATTTGCTGTTGAGCTGTGAAGTAAGAAGAACTGCCGATCAGTCCTCACTCCCTTTCCCTTTCCCACAGGAGCGGACCCACTGAACCTAAATTAAACCAGTTTGAGTTAAATGAATTCTTCCTGGCCTTTCTAGGGAGCATTTGTTAATGGGTTGCCCCAAGTGGAATCTGGGGCTTAGTTGTCTTGCCAGGGAGAAAACAGGTGTCTCTCAATATGGATTCAGACCACACTCTCCTTGAGACAGTCCATGTGCCTAATTTAGCAGGTTCATGATAAAAAGGCTGCTATGCCTGCAGCTTGAAATTAAATGGAATTGTGGCCCAAAGGAGCCACATCTATCCATGGTGATGGGATTAAAAAAATAAACAAAAAGATTCGGGTGGCAATGGGCATTTCTGATCATCCAGCAGTGCTATTTCAGACTGAAAGCAAACTTGAGGCCTTGCGGAGAGAAGAAGGATGAATCCAAAGAATAAGACTTTTCCATGTAGATAAGAATGGGGAGTCTGGGTGCAGTGACTCATGCCTGTAATCCCAGCACTTTGAGAAGCCGAGGTAGGAAGATAAGGAGTTCGAGTTCAGCCTGGGCAATGTAGTGAGACCTTGGCTCTACTAAAACATAAAACAATTAGCTCAGCATGGTGGCAAGTACCTGTAGTCCCAGCTATGTGGGAGGCTGAGGCAGGAGCATTGCTTGAGCCTGGGAGATTGAGGCTGCAATGAGCGGTGATTGTGTCACTCCACTCCAGCCTAGGCAACAGAGTGAGAGCCTATCTCCAAAAAAGGGGGTGGGGAAGGGAACAAAAATTTCGACGAGACTTAAGGTGCTTGGGGAGGAGCCTCAAACTAAGCCCAGCCAGGAGTGGGAGAGAACCCGGAGAGGAGAGGAGTCTAAGTTTTCTGGTACCTATCCTGTGAAACTCAAGAAAGTCAGAAGTTAGTGGAGACCTCTAGCCTTACTGAACGGCATGGTCCATGTTAGAAGAGAATTGGAATGAAGGTGGGGGTGCTTACCTGTAACTCCTTTCTGACATTGGCTTACTGTACTGTGCTTTCACATGTTCACGGCTAACAAAGCCTAGTGCAGATAGTGAAAAGGCAGAAAAATGGAGCACTGCCCACCTGCAACCTCCTTGGGTGCAGAGGAGAAGTTGCACATCTTTGCATGTCTGCACCCAGTGGTTTCTGCGTGACCAAGCAGTAACCTTTGGAAAACAGATCCTTGGCAGATGTGGTAGAGGGAACGTTCCCAGAGGGTTAACTCTGGCTAAAACCACACCCTTTTCTTATCCCATGGTTAGGACAAAATGCCTTCTGAAAGACAATAGGGGAGGCTAGACATGGGGGTAACAGCTGATTGCCTTGTTCTTGCCTTGCCTCTCTAAGGAGAGGACTCCTGACATCCCAGGCCCTTGCAGATGCATGTCTGAAAGTATAGAGCACACGATTCCAGAGATCTGGGGCTTGCATAGCCACCTCCTCCTCACTGGCCATTGACTGTCTAGTTGGTCAGCACTCCTCACTGAGCTCTCCATAAACGCAGAGCAGGAGGGCGACTAGACTCTGTAAAGATACAAAAGATGAAAAACAAGAAGACTTAGCTTCTTGGAGGAACCTGTGCACAGGGTCTAGTGGTTTGTGGGTGTTTTGTTTTTAATCAGTGACTTTCCCAGTGACAGTCCCCTTGATATATTTCAGAATCTGCTCATTATGCACTGTTCTTTCCATCCCCCACAAGGAAGGAACAGATTCTTTACCAAGTAGGGTTGACAGATAAAATCTAGGACATATCATTAAATTTAAATTTTGAATAAATATCCAATAATTTTTCATATAAGCAGGTCCCAAATATTGCAGAAAATTCAAATTACAGAGTACCCTGTATTTTTATTTGTTAAACACTACTCTCAAGGGATACCTGTTTCTATCCTTGTGAGTGGTTCATTTTGGTTCTTTCTCTTACATTGAGATTACCCAGAGATCACTGGTTTTATTACATATGAAAACTTTTTGCATGGTTTTTAAGGAAATGGAGGAAAAAGAAGTGATTATTTATCAAGTTCTTTGGTTAGACTATTCTATAGGCACATTTTTGTTCTTATCTAATACGGCAGTCCAGTAAGAAAATTGAGGGAAAATGCAGGATTACTAGCTCTCCATGAACCCCTTTCCTCCCTCTGCCCAACTCTTAACTATACAGTATCGTGATGTAAATAAAAGTAGACAAGGAGAGCACAGATGATACTGAAGCAATGCAATCTGAAACTATCAGAAGTTCCACTTCTCACACCACAAACTCCTTTGTTGGTTAGTTGTGAGTAGGTATTTATAGAACTAGCACTGTATTTTCATTTTGAGACAGCAACTTGCTTTTAGCCTGTGTAAGAATTAGATAAATTATTCCCTTCACTTCGGATTACTAATGACTAAAACTCTCTGCCTAGAGATTTTTGGAACTCTGATCAGTGTAAACTTGAAAAACAATAACTTAAATGCTGCAAGTGATTTTCCACCTTGTAGGAAGTAGAGATATCGATAATCCTGTCAGGGTAGAATCTCTCTTTATCAGAACCACCAGCCAGGTATCTTTTCACAAATATAAAGCAAGTAGCTACCTCATTGCTTCTTGCTGGAAAAACAAAGAAGTGTCAAGTTACCATTAAACGGGATGTTGTTCAGACTAGAAGCTCATTGTTCTGTTTGGAAATACAAACTGTGTGTTTCCTAGAATCAGAGCTGCTTCTCTCAATACTTTTTTGGTCCTGGGGCTTGCTTACAGGAGCTGAAGAATTGGATATAGAAAAGAAAAGCGTGAGATCCAAATCTCATGCTAGAGGAACTGGATGGAGTTTGGCACAGCTTAGCCGACGGAACCATTGCTGTCACATGCACACTGTTATTTGAGGCTGAATTATACAAAATGCCCCGATGTTGGACTCTCATATGCAGTGATGCAATTGTCATGTTGAGGCCTACAGGGCAAAGCCGCCCCCTAGTGATAGGGGTTGGTATTGCTTCTTATGTAAGAAAAAAATTACCAATCATTCCAAGAAAAACCAATTGCGTAATGATTAGGTTAAACTTTAAATAGCAGTGGCTGAAATACATAAGGAAGTCTAGAAGTAGACATTCGGAGCTATTAGGGTAGATCCTTGGTTCCCAAAGACTCAGGATTCCTTCTTTCTGCTTCATTAGCCTCAATGAATGGCTTGTTCTCACAGTCACAGGATGGCTGCTGGAGCTCCAGCCATCATAACCACATCGAAGCCTAGAAGGAAGAAAAATGAAAGAGGAAAAATAAATAGCATGTGTGAGTGTCTGTGTATTGGAGTAAGACCTCCTCACTGATTCTCCCTTTAGGTAGCTTTTCTGATGTTCCCCCAAACACTTTCACAGCTGGCTGAGGAACTGAGAAATGAAGGCTTTTATCTGGGTACTTTGCCATCCTAAGTAAATCAGCGTGCTCTTACTAAGAAAGCAGGGTAATGAATGTGGAGCAGCAGTAGTAGTTTCTGCCTCTCTGGGAAGCCAGCCTGAAACTAGAGGGACAGAGTCTTTTCTCTCTCAAAGCTATTTGATAGCTGAGCCCAAACTTTCTGGTGGCATGCATGTGCTGGACTCTCATGTGGAGCTGGACCTGGTACTGAGAATGGCTCTGGTAGGTGTATTGCAGGTAGCTGATTTGCCAAAAGTTGAAATTACCTTTAGGCTGAGCTTTCCTTCCATTATCCATAAGCCTTTGAAGAAGTTTTGTTAATCCTCTGTTGGTAATATGGTTTGGCTGTGTCCCCATGCAAATCTCTATCTTGAATTGTAGCTCCCGTAATCCCTATGTGTTGTGGGAGGAACTAGGTGGGAGGTAAATGAATCATGGGGGTGAGATTTCTCATGCTGTTCTCATGATGGTGAATAAGTATCATGAGATCTGATGGTTTTATAAGGGGGAGTTCCCTTGCACAAGCTCTCTTGCCTGCTGCAGTGAGTGCATTAAATCTCTTTTTCTTTATAAATTACCCAGTCTCAGGTGTGTCTTTATTAGCAGTGTGAGAACAGACTAATACAATAAATTGGTGCTGCAGAAAGTGGGGAGCTGCTGTGAAGATACCCAAAAATGTAGAAGCAACTTTGGAACTGAGTAATGAGCAGAGGTTGGAACAGTTTAGATGGCTCAGAAGAAGACTGAAAAATTTGGGAACGTTTGGAATTTCCTAGAGACTTGGAGGGCTAGGAAGACAGGAAGATGTGGGAAAGTTTGGAACTTCCTAGGAACTTGTTGAATGGCTTGACCAAAATGCTGACAGTAATAGGGACAATAAAGTCCAGGCTAAAGTGGTCTCAGATGGAGATGAGGAACTTGTTGGGAACCGGAGTAAAGGTCACTCTTGCTATGCAAAGAGACTGGTGGCATTTTGCCCAGGCCCTAGAGATCTATGGAACTTTGAACTTAAGAGAGATAACCTAGGTTATCTGGCAGAAGAAATTTTTAAGCAGCAAAGCATTCAAGAGGTGACAGAACATAAAAGTTTGGAAAAATTGTAGCCTGATGATGCAGCAGAAAAGAAAATCCCATTTTCTAGGGAGAAATCCAAGCTGGCTACAGAAATTTGCATAAGTAACAAGGAGCCAAATGCTAATTGCCAACACAAGGGGGAAAATGTATCCAGGGCATGTCAGAAACCTTCATGGCAGCCCCTCCATCACAGTCCTGGAGGCCTAGTCAGAAAAAATAGTTTTGTGGGATGGGCCCAGGCTCCCCCTGCTGTGTGCAGTCTAGGGTCTTGGTGCTCTGTGTCCCAGCTGCTCCAGCCATGGCTAAAAGGGGCCAAGGTACAGCTGGGGCCATGGCCTCAAAGAGTGCAAGCCCCACCCTTGGCAGCTTTCATGTGGAGTTGGTCCTGTGGGTGTACAAAAGATAAGAATTGAGGTTTGAAAACTTCCGCCTAGATTTCAGAGGATGAATGGAAACACCTGGATATCCAGGCAGAGGTGCACTACAGGGGTAGAGCCCTTATGGGGAACCTCTGCTAGGGCAGTGCAGAAGGGAAATATGAGGTTGGAGCACCCACACAGAGTCCCCACTGGGGCACTGCCTAGTGGAGCTATGAGAAGAGGGCCACTGTCCTCCAGACCCCAGAATGGTAGATCCACTGACAGCTTACTCCATGAGCCTGGAAAAGCTGCAGACACTCAGTGCTAGCTCATAAAAGCAGCCAGGAGCGGGGCTGTATCCTACAAAGCTACAGGAGCAGAGCTGCTCAAGGTCATGGAGCCCACCTCTTGCATCAGCGTGACCTGGATGTGAGACATGAAGTCAAAGGAGATCATTTCAGAACTTTAAGATTTGGCTACCCCCTTGGATTTTGGACTTTCATGGGGACTTTATCCTCTTCATTTTGGCCAATTTCTCTCATTTGGAATGGGGGTATTTACTCAATTCCTATACTCCCATTGTATCTCAGAAGTAACTAACTTGTTTTTGATTTTGTAGGCTCATAGGCAGAAGAGATTTGCCTTGTCTCAGATGAGACTTTGGACTATAAACATTTGAATTAATACTGACATGAGTTAAATAAGACTTTGGAGGACTGTTGGGAAGGCATGGTTGGTTTTGAAATGTGAAGACATGAGATTTGGGAGGAACCAAAGGTGGACTGATATGGTTTGTCTGTGTCCCAACCCAAATCTTATCTTGAGTTGTAGCGCCCGTAATCCCCATATGCTGTGGGAGGAACCCAGTGGGAAGTAATTGAATCATGGGGGCAGAGTTTCCCATGCTGTTCTCATGGTAGTGAATAAGTCTTACAAGATCTGATGGTTTTATAAAGGGCAGTTCCCCTGCACGCACACTTTTGCCTGCCACTATGTAAGACATGTCTTATATGGTATGTCCTCCTTCACCTTCTGCCATGATCATGATGCCTCCTCAGTCATGTGAAACTGTGACTCCATTAAATTTCTTTTTCTTTATACATTACCCAGTCTTGGGGATTAGCAATGTGAGAACAGACTAACACAGTTAGGCTCTGGGAAGTTAACATGGGGGTAGGTAAGCATGCCTGGAAATCATTGTAGGAGGGCTATGTGTCCTTCCCCAAAGCTAGAAGGGTGGTATCTGTTGCCTAACAGAGATTGGCCAGGGAGAGCTGCTAAAGGCCATCAGAGCTCCCTAGGGTGTTTGGCTGAGGCAGTGGCTTGGCAGCTTGAGGAGTGGCCCTGAGCAAAAAAACGTGAGCAGGTCAGACATGTTTCCAAACACACTCAGGATGATCATCCTGGTTTGCTTTGGCCTGAGAGGTTCTTGGGCCACAGAACATTCAGTGGTAAAACCAGGAAAGTCCTGGACAAGCTGGGATGAGTTGGTCATCTTAATAATACAAATAAGAAAGTATCTTATAGGGATCTTTAGAATTGCCTTGGGGGCCCAGGACTAAGTGCCTGCCATGTGGCAGCTGGCAACTCAGAGTCACTGGAATCTTATTTTTACTGGTATGCAATGTGGGACATTTATTTTGATGATGCCTGAAGGTTCTGGTTTCACAAACTCTATGTCTCAGAAATAAAGCATGTCTGCATTGGATCACAGAAGGGCAACAATTTAAAAGGCCAGAACAAACATGGCAATAAGCAAATGAAATGATAAGTGGAAATGTCCAAGTCCCACCTACCTCCCATAACCCAGCTTGTGCCTTCTCTAAGCTCATCTCCTACCACCATCCCTCCTATCTTAGTCCCTTTTCTACTGCTACAACAGAATGCTACAGACTGGGGTACTGTATAAAGAAAAGAGATTTATTTGGCTCAGACTTCTGGAGGCTGGGAATCCAAGATTGAGTAGCCACAATCCAAGATTGGTGAGGGTTACTTGTTGCATCATGACATGGTGGAAAGCACCCCATGGCTAGGAAGTATATGCACAAGACAACATAGGAAATTGGGCCAAACTCATCCTTTTGTCAGGAACACTCTCGAAAACTAACCCACTCTCTTGATAATGGCATTAATCTATTCAAGAGGGCAGAGCCTTCATGACCTCATCACCTTTTAAAGGTCCCATTGTGATACCATCACTGTGACAATTAAATTTCAACATGAGTTTTGAAGGGGACATTCAAACCACAGCACCTGGAAAACATCACCTTGCCAGCCCTGTCATGTCCTGAGTGCATTATGCTATGATGCACATCTCTGCCTGGAATGCCTTTTCCTCCTTCATGAACCTGGTCAACCCCAACTGTTTCCTCTAATTTGCAGCTTAAGAGTAATTTCTGTGGAGGCTTCTCTGGCCCTCCCCAGGCAAAGCTGAGTACTCCAGGCAAAGCCACCTGTGCACTCTGGCATGTCTCATGACACTGCATCCCAATGGCACAGGCTTGGAAATGGTCTGCCTCTTCCATGGACCAATTAGCTCCCTAAGCCTAGGAAGTCCTTACCTTGTAGTAGAACTTCAGGAACATGGTATATACAATAAACACTTACTAGCACTAGTTAAGAGTCAATCAGTGTGTGTGTGTGTGTGTGTGTGTGTGTACATATTTATTTACATTTATATTTATTGACTCTTTTCTATTTAGGGCATCCAAATGCTGACTGCAGTTCTCAATTGGATCTACTCTGTTCAGGTTCACTTGTTAAAATACTCGAATGGTTTATTTAACCTGAGGCTTTATAAATACACAAGAAAGAATTCATTAGATATATTATCCTGAGAATAACTAAAACTTATAAACCCAAGAAAAGAATTCATCAGAGATATTATCAATGAAAATAACTAAATCCTGATGTGGGATGAACTGTGATTTTTCTCCAACAGTTAACCTAAGCAGATATATATGACAAATAACTAGTATTTCAGAGCATGTTCAGATACTAGCTTTTGGTTACTTCTCACTCTGGAATTAGAAAAGTATTTAAATGAACATGACTGATGCATTAGAAAAGACAGAAAAAAAAAGAAAAGACAAAATAAGTTAGGCTTTGTTGAGAAAATAAAACCAAAAACAAAACCCAAATCTCAGCGATTTAACAGAATGAAGGCTTATTTTCTCCTCCCTGCTGCATGGGACCATTTTACTTACACATATTGCCCTCAAGGGCACCATGATGATAGGAGAGCCAGGATGATCCCACAGGCTGGTTCCCTTCCCATTGGCCAGAGCCTTGTTACATGGCCCCAACCTACCCAGTAAGAAATGTGGAGTAGCCCGTGGCTGATTAGTTGAGAGTCACAGTAACCCAGGGAAGAGATTCTGACCTGGAGATTAGCATGCAACTCATCTATTAGAGAGTGCTCTTGGAGCTACAGCTATGGAAGGGAGAGGAAGGAAGCAGGATTGAGCAGAAGGAGAGGTCATGTCTCAAGGTCATCTCAGGGGCCTTAGCTGCTATTGTGGGGAGTTCTGAAGATGAGATAAATTCAGGGCTATTCTAAGTTGGGACAAAAGGGCTGGACTTTGGTACCTCTAAGTTGGTCAGTCATTAGAAAGGATGTGACCCTGAGTGAGGCAGCTTCACTAAAGCAATTTCAGAGGGTATTCACACCTGAGGGCTGTGCGCCAGCAGCTGGGGAGTAAGTCCTGCTCACATCCCCGATGGAGGATCAGGGAGGCTCATCACAGCACCCCACAGTGCACACGACAATGTCTTCCAAGCAGATAGGTCTGTAAGATTACATCTGAATGTGGCCACTTATGAATCCTCTTTCATCATTCTGGATTGACATCAATTGCTGGGCTTGGTCTGTGAACCACACCAGTTATCTTGCTAGCAGTTCCACTACGTTCAGGCTTAAACTACATTCTTCATCCCTAACTGCTTTAACTGTCCCTGTTGACTACTGCACAGATTCGGGCACTGCTGAGCTCTAAAACAACAAAACAAAACAAAACAAAATGTTCTGCAAAATTCCTGCTGGGCACATAATCAAAGGATGGTCTCTATTCATCTGTCTTTGCTACGCTGGCTATAATTCAGGGACATTTGTCTCTCTTTGAGCTGTCTCTGGCTACAATGGGCCAGGACCCTTCAAATAGGTTGGACTCTTAATCAGATCATGGAACATCCACTCTTCTAGTAATAGAAGCCATACTTGATTTTTCTGTTTAATCGTTTCACGACCACTACACACCAGTTCCACTGGTTGTGAAACACCTGTGCGAATTCAGCATTTGTTTGTTGGGTCTCCAGGGGGAGAGGATGTTGAGCTCAATCCTCATGTTCAAGAGGATGCTACTAGGCCCTCACTTTTACTTGGTCCAACCACATTCTTTCTGTGGAGGCAATAATAATGACTGGCATTTCCTGCAAAGCGTTTTATACATGATAATTTCATTTTCACAACTACTCTATGCAGAAGCACTAGTTCCTGATTTACATCTAAGAAAGCTAAGGCACAGATAGCTTAAGACACTTCCCCAAGTTCACATGAGACATAAATGGGGGAATTCGTATTTAAACCTGGGTAGTCTGACTACAAAGTTCGGGCTCTTAATTACTATGTTATATAGCTTGTCAATCAATATCCAGACTTTCTTAAAACTCAGGGATTTATGTGTCCCTGGATGCAGACCCATAAGTCAGCATTGCATATTTCTGTATCTTACTCTAATGAAGAGGGTTTGGACTTTAAAGCATTAAATGACCCAGCCAAGAACTCCCCTTATAAGCCAGAAAAATAGAAGTGAGCAAATATAGAGAGGGAGATTACCCATTTAAAAAAACTGGAGATATGCATTAAACTGTAGATTATAGAATTTAGTATTTTTTAGCATGGGACAACTTATGACCAGCTTTTGTGAATATTTATTGTTGTGCCGTAAGGCAATTAGGTAGTAAAATACATTTAGACTTGAAGGAGAGACAGCAACCACTCTTTGTGGATGGGGTGGGACAAGAAGATGGAACTATCCCCTACCAGCATTGAGCCTGCTTGTGTCTCTCCCTGCACAGACAGGTAGCTACAGCCCTGTCCACCTCCACTTGCAAAGGAAGCCTAACTGTCTACACAGAGAGTCTCTGGCATCCTCTATATTAAATTAGCTGGTGAGGATGGGGGGATGTTTTATAAACTTGTTCTAAACGCTGTACAAATCACTCCTTTGTCTTTAGGTGAAACTATTTGATGGACTTTCTCCACACCACATTACCTGGGAAATGGGGCTAGAAGAAAGCTTTGTGCCATGTTCCTCTGATAGGAACTCTAACCTGTCACATTGGCCCCAGTATTATGATACAAATAGCCCAAATGAGGCCATCCACCAAGCTTAGCAAGTC
Source organism: Cacajao melanocephalus (assembly GCA_963573385.1). Lineage (NCBI taxonomy): Eukaryota > Metazoa > Chordata > Mammalia > Primates > Pitheciidae > Cacajao > Cacajao melanocephalus. Next base: position 23,769 of record CAUYLG010025235.1, read on the forward strand.
CTGCCTGGTGACAAAATGTGCCTGTGATAGGCAATTTCTGGGAGTGATTTGGGCCTGACAGCTCAGCCCCAAAACCACATTTTGCATGTGTCAGGAAAATGAACACCACGTCCACTCCACGTGGTTTTAGCCATTAGACCTTTGTTAATACCATGGAGCAGCTGGAACTAGAAATAGTCTCAAGTGTTCACATTCTCTGAACATAGCAATTTCCAGAGCGAGTGGCAGCTGTTGAGGCCCAGGTTTATCCCTTGGGCCAAAATTCTCATACTCTTGACCCCAAGTATTGGGCCTGGATTTTGTGGCTCCCAGAAAACATGGCTACAGAGCTCTGTTCTGAAGACTCAAAGCCTCCTCATTAGAATAAGCATCTTCGTCCCCTGCTGCTTTGTCCCCTCCATTGTCATGGGTTCAGATTTCAGAAAAGAACTACTCTGCTGGTATTTGGGGTTTTGTTTCTCCCCAAGTGGGAGTGTTGCTGGTTTGTAACTCTCTTACACCTGTCCCCTATCCAAGGCTTCTCCCTGTAACCCTGGGCCAGGTTGGACTTTACAAGAAGAAAAGAATTGGTCTAATCCAACTGCCTCTCCAATGAAGCAGCCTCAGTTTCCCCCAGGAATCACTTACTTAGGGGATGGCTGATTTCCATCTCAGGAAAGCTCTGGGTATTTTGACATTCTTTCTTATATTCCACTTAGATCTACTCCCTTAATCTGGCCTCATCAGTTCTGTCTCATGTTATGTTCACTGAGCTGAATGAAACATTGATTTTCAAGTAGACAGGCTTCTTGAGTGTACTGTTCATATGTAATCTTCATTTCCAACCACACATTTCCCCACGCTGCTCCAGGGAAAGAGGGGAGGGGGCTATTGAAATTAACCACTTCTCTCTAGTTAAAGATAAAGACCAATTTATCCTTCAAGAATGAGGTCTAATGCTACCTTCTGCAGCAAAATAAGGTATTTATTTTCTGCATTTCTATGAATTTTTGTCCTATTAGGTATACTTGTGGGTTAAATTATATTCCTTCTATAAAAGACATGCTAGTGTCCTAACTCCCAGTACCTCAGAATGCAGCCTTATCTGGAGATGGAGTCCGTATGGATGTAATCAAGTTAAAATGAGGTCATCAGTACAGGCCCTAATTCAATGTGATTGGTTTCCTTCTAAAAAGGAGAAATTTGGATACAGAGACAGATGTACACAGAGGGAAGATGATGGGAAGAGACACGGGGAGAAGATGGTCATCTGCATGCCAAGGAGGGAGGCCTGGAACAAATTCTCCTTTACAGCCCTCAGAAGAAACCGGCCCTGGTGACACTTGGAGTTCAGACTTTTAGCCTCCAGAACTGTGAGACCATACAGTTTTGTTGTTTAAAACCACCAGTTTAGAGTATTTTGTTACAGCAGTCCTAGCAAATGAATGCAGGTGTATTATGAGGACTTCAGTTTTTTACTTCTTTCTTTATTATTATTATTATACTTTAAGTTCTGGGGTACATGTGCAGAATATGCAGGTTTGTTACATAGGTATACATGTGCCATGGTGGTTTGCTGCATCCATCACCCCACCATCTACATTAGATATTTCTTTTTTAAAAAAGAAGAGTAGAAGTAAGAAAATAAAGCGGAAAAAAATGATATTCAGTTTCCCTGTTCTGAAAAGTCCTGCCAATATATACATATATATAGTATATATGATATCTGAAATATATATACCCATGCATACATACACAACACACATATACATATATATGTATATAATATTATATATGCTGAGTTACACCATTCAAAAAAATTTTTTGTTTAGAGACAGGGTCTTGCTCTATCATCCAGACTGGAATGCAATGGCATGATCTCTGCTCACTGCAACCTCCACTTCCTGGGTTCAAATGATTCTCCTGCCTCTGCCTCCCGAGTAGCTTGGATTACAGGCACCTGCCACCAAGCCTGGCTAATTTCTGTATTTTTAGTAGAGACGGAGTTTTGCCTTGTTGGCCAGGCTAATCTCAAACTCTTTACCTCAAGTGATCCACCTGCCTCAGCCTCCCAAAGTGCTGGGATTACAGGTGTGAACCACCACTCTCGGCCTCAAATATCTTTTTAAAGTGCAAACAAAAAAGAGAGTGACTTAAGAGTGAGCTTCCACTCTTTAACTTCTCTTCCCATAACTATTAACCACTCTTAACAGTTAACCACTAATTGTCTGTACCCTAAAACTGTTTATACCAGCAACTCTATATCCATCCATCCATCTGTTCTTTTTTAAAACATATACAAAAGGGATCCCATTTTACATGCTCTTCTTTGCTTTGTTATTTTCTTTAAATAATACATTGGAACTCCATCCAGATCAGGACATACCAAGTGTCCTTATCTCTTCATGGCTGCACAGTATTATACCATGTGCATGTGTAATGATTCATGTAACAGGATCTACCCAAGAGCCTGGGTTTTCTGCTGGGCTCTGCTAAGGCGGGTTAGGAATGCATCCGAGCACATAAGGGCTGGTGAGACATTCAGAGCTCATCTGCCAGCCCTCTTGTTTTCACATAAGGAAAACTGGTACACAGAATGGAAGCACTTTGCCTAAAGTGACACAGAGACGTAACAAAAGTAGTTCCAGCTGTTAGTGAGGTCAAACATTTTCCATAATTATGTGATTTTTTTTTTTGGTCACCAATACAACGTAAGGGTGTCACAGACCTCATGCGTGCATATGTTTCTTAAAATTTTTTATTTCCATAGGTGTTTGGGGATCCGGTGGTGTTTAGTTACATGAGTAAGTCATTTAGCGGTGATTTGTCAGCTTCTGATGCACCCATCATCTAGGCAGTATACACTGAACCCACTTTGTAGTCTTTTATCCCTCACTCCCCTCCCACCCTTTCCCCCAACTCCCCAAAATCCATTGAATCATTCTTATGCCTTTGCATCCTCATAGCTTAGATCCCACTTATGAGTGTAAGCATACGATGTTTGGTTTTCCATTCCTGAGTTACTACATTTAGAAAAATAGTCCCTAGTTCCACCCAGGTTGCTGAGAATGCCATTAATTAGTTCCTTTTTATGGCTGAGTAGTATTCACCATAACTTTTTTAACCATTCGTTGATTGGTTGGCATTTGGGCTGGTTCTATATTTGTGCAATTGCAAATTGTGCTGCTATAAACGTGTATACAAATAGCTTTTAAGTGTAATGACTTCTTTTCCTCTGAGTAGATACCCAGTTGTGAGACTGCTGGATCAAATGGTAGTTCTACTTTTAATTGTTTTAAGAAATCTCCACACTGCTTTCCATATTGGTTGTACTAGTTTGCATTCCCACCAGCAGTGTAGGAGTGTTCCCTTTTCACTGCATCCACGTCAGCATCTGTGGTTGGGTTTTTTTTTTTTTTTTTTTTTTTTGCCATTATTGCAGGACTAAGGTGATTTTGATTTTGTGATTTCAAAATCACATTGTGGTTTTGATTTGTATTTCCTTGATCATTAGTTATGTTGAGCATTTTTTCATATTTACAAAAAAAATTTGGAAACAGAATTTTCTAATCTTTTTATAACACTTCTAAATGTTTCAGAGTCTTAGTGGGTTGAACACATTTTTAAATATGTAAAAATGCAACAAATTCCAAATTGTTTGTCTCAAGAATTGACATAAAGGGAAACAGAAATATAATAGCTGACTTTAAACAAAAACTTTGCTACAGTTGATAAACGGGCTTTTAAAAAATAAGCATTATGATTTACTAAGTGCAATTATTGCTTTTCTTATTTATATTCACATGCCTTTGTGAGGCAATTAAACTTTTTGTTATTAGCAATTATTGCCACTGAAACCAAGCATCAAAATTAGTCAAACATAAAACCAGATCTTCCTATTGCTTTATGTTAAAGCAGTGTCAAATCAAATGTTAAATCAAGATATTTTAAAAACAATGAAGCATTAATATCTATATTTAGCTTGTTAAAATATTATCAAGTATAACTATTAACAATTTGGCAAAAGCAAATGCTTTTTATTTTGATTTTTAAACTTTTTCATATATGTAATCATTTATGTTTTTATTTTATATATGTTGTATTATGTATATATTAGTACATTAATACATAGATAAATTTATGTGTAAAATAGATGCTTATTCTAGAGGATGAACACAAAATTGCTTTTACTTATATGAATGTAAAATCAAACAAAGTTTATAAAACTGTAAATTAAACTGCCAGCTGATTTCTTCATAGCAACAATAGAAACAAGTAATGAGACAACTTCAAAGTGCTGAGGAAAAATAACTGACACCCTAGAATTCTATTCTCAGCTAAACTAAAATTCAAGAGTGGGAGCAAAATAAGGACATCATCAGGCAAGCAAGCACAGATTTAAATAAATTACTACTCACAGTCCCCTGCTGAAAGAATTCCAAGGGCTCTCTTTCTCTGGGAGAAGGCACAGGAGGTGAGAAGCAAAGAGGAGCAGGATCTGGTAAATATTAAATATAAAGGCAAATCTAAAACAGGCATTGATCTCAAAACAATATAATGGTGACTAGTTTGGGGTTATAAAAACGAGGCATAACTAACATACTAGACAAAGAGAGCATGTGATTCAAGGAGTGACCAGAATGAATAGGTACTATGGTAATGTTCAGGAGGAGGGCAAAGATTTGATTAACTCTAGGCTTCATGTCAAAATTCCAGGGTGAAGATGTCAGCAAAAATCAGTATTTCATGGCTAGGTGCGGTGGCTCATGCCTGTAATGCCAGCACTTTGGGTGGCCTAGGTGGGTGGATCACCTGAGGTTGGGAGTATGAGATCAGCCTGACCAACATGGAGAAACCCCGTCTCTACTATAAATACAAAATTAGCCAGGCATGGTGGCATATGCATGTAGTCACAGCTACTCAGGAGGCTGAGGTTGTGGTGAGCCGAGATCATGCCATTGCACTCCAGCCTGGGCAACAAGAGCAAAACTCCATCTCAAAAAAAAAAAAAAAAAAAAAAGTATCTCATGGAAGACATCTAAAAGCAACAAGAAGAATAAAAAATAAAATTCAACCTCTAATTTTCACAAAACTTGGAGACAGCTAAAAGTTGCATCACCAAATAAGTGGAAATGCTCCCTTAGAGCAGTGGACATGGAGCAAGGCAGTGCATGGGTGGCAGCATAAAGAGTATACTAGAGCAAAGTCAGCAAAACCAGCTTCTCCAAAGTGGACTGTGGAACTTAATTCAGTCAGGTGTGATGGTTCATGCCTGTAATTCCAGTACTTTGGAAGGCTGAGGCAGAAAGATCACTTGAGCCAAGGAATCTGAGGCTGCAGTAAGCCATGATTGTGCCACTGCACTCCAGTCTGGGCCACAAGGTTCACTCTGTCTCAAAAACAGAAGAAAACCAAACAAAACCCCTCAATCCAAGAACAGGGGGAATGCGGCACAGGCAATGGCATCAAGGTCCCCTTGGACCTAACTTAGTTCCAAGAGGAAGAAGAGTTAAAGACAACAGAGGTATAATCATACAGGTGGGCAAGGCACCATTCCACAGGAAGATCTAAATATTCCAAAATTGTAGACTTTTAAGAATGTAGTCTCAAAACATATGAACCACAAATGACCAGAATCACAAAAAAATCAAGCAATCCATAGCCGCAATAAGATATTTTAACACAGTGTTCAATACTAAATGGCTCAAGCAAACAAAATAATCAGTAAACATACAAAAATGTGAAGTAACACTTTTAAGCCGGGTGCGGTGGCTCGCGCCTGTAATCCCAGCACTTTGGGAGGCTGAGGCAGGCAGATGACCTGAGGTCAGGAGTTTGGGACCAGCCTGGCCAACATGATGAAACCCTGTCTCTACTAAAAAAAAAAAAATACAAAAAATTAGCTGAGTGTGGTGGTGGGCAACTGTAATCCCAGCTACTCAGAGGCTGAGACAGGAGAACCACTTGAACCGGGAAGCAGAGGTTGCAGTGAGCTGAGAACGCACCACTGCACTCCAGCCTGGTCAGCAAGAGCGAAATTCCATCTCAAAGAAAAAAAAAAAAAAAGAAAGAAATAACACTTTTAATAACTTGAGCATAACATTTCTGTACTTAACAATTAGAGAATACACATTCAACTTATTTTTGAATGACCGCATACTTGGCCACAAAAGTATCTAAAAATAAAAAATGAATCAATCATACAGACCACATTCCCTTTTCAAAAGCTATTAAACTGAAAATAAATTACAAAAATGAAACAAAAAAAAGGAACCATATGTCTGGAAATTTTGAAACATTTCTAAATAATTAATGAGTCAAAGTAAAAATCATAATGGAGATTTAAAAATAGACCTGAATGACAGGGGAAAACTGAACATAGAAATTTTGGAAATGTAGCTAAAGCAGTACTTTAGAGAGAAAATTATAGATATACATAGACACATACACACACCTGAAAAGAAGAAAGGTTGAAAACTAATGAACACATCTAATCCAGGAAGTCATTAAAAAAAAACTGTTAATGTAAGAAAATATGAAGAAAGAAGACACAGATATGAGCAACCATTAGTGAAATGGGAAACGAGTAAGCAACTGAGATGGCCAACAAAAGTCTTTAAGATTAAAAGAAAAAGAAAGATGGTACAAATGAACCATATTGGGACATGAAAATACATAACGATAGATATAATGCACATTTACAAAGATGTGAGACTGCTGTATGTGACTTTATGCCACTAATATTGAAATTTTAGATAAGATAAAACATTTCTAGAAAATGTAACTAAAAAATAGAAAAGCTGAATAAACCTATGGTCTTAAATATTTAATCAATAATTAAAAATCTACTCACAAAAAATAGCTGTTACCTCAGAGTTTTGCAGGTAAGTTTTCCCCAACTTTCAAGAAAAATTTGATTTCTTTTTATAGTCTGATACAGAGAAAAGAAAAGATTGAAAGTTTTCAACCCATTATAAGATATTAATATAAACATTGAAAACAAAACCTGGAAAATACAATACAGAAGAGGAAAAGTTTGGGCTAACTTCACTTCTAAACACATAACATTTTGAAATCAAATATTAGCAAACTGAATCTAGTAGTGTTTAAAAATAATACATTATGACGGCCTGGCACAGTGGCTGACGCCTGAAATTCCAGCACTTTGGGAGGCTGAGGAAGGCGGATCATGAGGTCAGGAGATCGAGACCATCCTGGCCAACCTGATGAACCCCGTCTCCACTAAAAATACAAAAATTAGCTGGGCATGGTGGCATGCCCCTGTAATCTCACCTACTTGGAAGGCTGAAGCAGGAGAATCGCTTGAACCAGGGAGGCTGAGGTTGCAGTGAGCCGAGACTGGACCACTACACTCCAGCCTGGTGACACTGCGTGACTCTGCCTCAAAAAAAAAAGTTAATAATACATTATGACAAAGCTGGATTACTTAAGAAGTAAAAGTTTAACAACAGAAAAGTTATTAAGGTAATTTACTATACACACACAATAAAGAAGAAAAAAATATAATCACTTCAAAAGGTGTAGAAAATGCATCTGATAAAATTCAATACCCATTAATAACCAAAATATTTTAGCATGTTAGAAATAAAAAAATAACCCAATTAAGTAATCTACCATAAATCTACAGTAAAAGTTATGCTTTGTGAATCTCTAAAATAATTCCAGTTAAGCTCAGGAATAAGGGAAGGATGGCTATCACCAAAAGCCCTTATTTAGCATTGCTTTGTAAGTCCTAGTCAGTAAAGTGATAACATGTAGAGAAATAAAATAAAGAAAGATTCAAAAGAAAGAAATAAAAGTATCATTAATTTTTTTTTTAGATGGAGTTTCACTCTGTTGCCCAGGCTAGAATGCAGTGGGATGATTTTGGCTCACTGCGACCTCTGCCTCCTGGGTTCAAGCAATTCTCCTGCCACAGCTTCCCAAGTAGTTGGGATTACAGGTGCCTGCCACCATGCCTGGCTGATTTTTGTATTTTTAGCAGAGACTGGATTTCACCATGTTGGCCAGGCTGGTCTCAAACTCCTGATCACAAGTGATCCGCCCGCCTAGGCCTCCCAAAGTGCTGCGATTACAGGCGTGAGCCACAGTATCATTAATTTTGGGTGCTATAATTATCTATTTTTAAAAATCCAAAATAAGTAAGAGTCAACTATTGAAAGAAACAAGGCAATTCAACAAGTTACCTAATTTAAAACTGATTTTTTAAATGGTCCCTCAACACCTAAAATAAATTTGTAGAAAATATAATTTTTCAGAAGCTACTATTTACAGTTATAGCAAGCACTATAAATACCTCATAGTATGGGTAATAAAAATGTGTAAAATCTTTACAGAAAAAAATTATAAATCCATATTAAATGATGTTAATATAAAAAGAAGGCCTAAATAGAGATATGTATCACATTGACCATAGAGAAGTACTGTACAAATGGCAAAATTTCTCCAAATTAACCTATTTAGATACACTTCCTTTATCAATTCCAATAGTATTTTTCACAGGAATCCACTAGCTGATCCTAAAATACTGGAAGAAGAAAGACGAACGAAAACCAAAAGAAACTTGAGCTAAAAGAAAAATAATAATAAGGGGTAACCCCACACCAGCTATTAAGACTTGCTCTTTAGCTATAATAATGTTAAAATTCTGGTATGGGTGTGGGGATAGACAAATAAACGAACAGAACGGCAGAGTCTAGGAACTGATCCACTTATATATGGGAATTTGTATTTAACAGAAATGACATTTCAAACAGTGGGAAAGTCTGGATTATCTGTGACAATTAACTTTCTGCTTAGAAAAAGATAAAATTAGATCCCTACTCATCATATAAGCAAAAGTAAATTCCAGATGGACAAAAATTTAAATGTGAAGGGAAAAAATTTAGAATTTTTAGAAAACAATGTGGGAGAATATCTTGAATGTAGAGTTAGAAACGGATTTATTAACTAAGGGACAAATGTCCACAAACCTTGAAAAGACATAAATTTAACTACATGAAAATTGAAAAGCTATTTATAATAGAACATGACATAAACAAAATTAAAAGGCAAGATACCATTTGTGAGATTTTTTTCAACTCAGATAAGAACTTCAGAATAAACACAACTATAAATTTATAAGAAAAGAACAAAATATTAAAACTGGTTTCTCTCTGTCTGCCTCTCTCTCTCAAACACACACACACACACACACAACTGGTTAGTAAACATGTAAAAATGCTTAAGCTCATGAGTAATTAGTGAGATGTAAATTAAAACAATAAAATACCATTTGTGCTTATTGGATAAGAAAAATTTAAAAGCCTCACAAGTGATGGTAAGCATGCAGGAACACAGGAATTTCTAATCCAGCATGAGTTCAAATAGGTACAGCCACTTGGAAGAACAATTTGTCATTCCTAAGGAAGGTGGAGAAGTCTATTTCCTAGTAATTAGTAATTCCACTTCAGGGCATTTACACTAACAAATATGTGCACAAAGATGCATGTACAGTCATATTCATTGCAGTAAACAACCACAATAAAGCAATAACAAATTTTACCCAATAGGGAAATGAATAGGTAAACTATGGTGTTTCACGACTAAGTTAAAATGAATGAACTAGGTCTACACTGTATCCACACAACATGAATAAGTCTCTAAAATGTACTGTTGAGTAAGAAAAGCCAAGTTACAAGAGAATTTACCATATGATGCCATTTATGTAAATTAAGAATGCACGCAAAACAATAGTAAATATTGTTTTGAATATACGAATATGTAGTGAAAGTACCAGATCATGCATGGAAATAACACACACCAACTTCAGGCAGAAGTTCCTCTGCGGAGAGGAGAAGGGGAGGGATGTGAGTGAAGGGGGCCGAGGCTTTAGCTGTGTCTTTTTGTCTTTCTTTTGTTTCAAGTGATCTGAAGTAAATAGGAGAAAAATGTCAACAGCTGTTGAATCTGGATGGTAGGCATGTGGTTGTCTGTTTTATTTTCTGCACCTTTCCACATGTATGAAATCTTTCTTAATTTAAACATTAAAATGTAGAAATATTTTTTAAAAGCTTAGAACCAGAATTCAAGTCTTTTCTCTCTGAATTGTCTTCAGTACAGTCAACATTTATGACATCCCCTGAGCCAGGCATGGGAGAGCTAGTTGTCAGAGAGCTATGATCTCAAACTCAAAGAGTACAATCTCCTAACAGGGAGAAAGGGAACAATTATTTCTTATTCTTTTTGGTTATCGTTTGATGCCTATCACTGAGAAAAACAACTGCAGTTTTTCACTGGAACTAAATATAAATACAACAAGGAAAGACCTGTGTGAAGGGCTGTGTGAAGGGCTTTCCCCAGGGTCACATTCTTGGCTGGCACATCTACAGATGGCAGTCACAGGTTCCATTTGACTGTCAAGATGTCACTGGGTATTGGTGCCTGTCCTTGCGTGGGTGGCACGTGAGGCCTCTGGGACCTAGGCCATGTCACCAACTGCGAGTAGCAGGGTTCTTCAGGAGCAGCCATGTTCTGTCAGGTGGCCCCTGGATAGTTGCTACAGAAAGATGGAGCAGAAGGATGAAGAAAGGAGCTCACATTCTAGTTGGGGAGACAAATATGTAGATCAAGCCGTATGGTCCAGAGAGGAGGTAGAAACAACAAGCTAAAAGATTTGGGGGTAGGACGCTGGACATGATGGTTCACAGCTGTAATCCCAGCACTTTGGGAGGCCGAGGCGGGAGTTGAGCCCAGGAGTTCAAGATCAGCCTGGGCAAAAAAGTGAGACTCTGTCTCCACAAAAAATTAGCTGGGCATGGTGGCATTGGCCTGTGATCTCAGCTTCTTGAGAGGCTGAGCTGGGAGGATCACTTGAGCCCGGGAGGTTGAGGCTGCAGTGAGCCATGATTGCATCACTGCGCTCCAGCCTGAGTGACAGAGTGAGACCCTGTCTCTCTCTTTTTTAAAAAAAAAAAAAAGACTTTTCAATCAATCAATACAATTTTTAAAAAAATAGATAATTGGGGGTGGGAAAAAATGAGATTGCAGAGGATTTCTTAGTCTTATTTCTGTCAATGAGTATGTGAAGATCAGCCATCCAATGCCATTCTGAAGGGTCATGCGGTGTCATCCCAAATTGCTATCGACAGAGAATGCTTTAAGGAAGTCACACTGGAATCTGCTGATTAGGCTTAAATCACTATTTTATTCCCCTTTTCCACCCACCCTATCAGTGCCATAGGGTGGCCACAGTGTTATTCCCACTTAGACAATAGGGTCGCTCAGTGAGTGTAGACACAATTTGGTGAGTATAGGGGTGGAGAGGCGCGAGGAGCGAGGGAGACAGAGAGAGGGGTTCTAGCAGCAGCAGGTAAAAGTGTAACGATTACTGGTGTTTCCTAATAAAGGCCTAAATCAAGAAGTAGGCATTCCAGCTGAGACCAGATTGCTTGGGACAATAGTAAATGTATGACAAAAAGAAGATTCTGAAGCTACCTCACTTTGCAGTGAAGATAAACTACAGATTGAAATCACAATGCCTGTGCCTCAGAACTTGCTCTGTGATTCTGTGATAGGCTAAATAATGGCCCACAAGGATCTCCAGGTCCTAATCCCTAGAACCTGTGATTGTTTCCTTGTATGGCAAGAGGCTTTGCAGGTATGATGAGACAAGGGTCTTGAGAGGTGGAGGTTAGCCTGGATTATCCAGGCGGGTCTTAAATGCAATCATAAATGTCCTTACAATGCAGAGGCCAAGAGAGATTTGACACAGAAGAAGGTAGCATAACCACTGAAGCAAGATGTTACACTGCTGGTTTTGGAAATGGAGGAAGGGACCACAAGCCAAGGAATGCAAAGAATTCAGCGCTAAAAGCTTGAAAAGGCAAGAAACTGCATTCTCCCCTAGAGCTTTCAGGGGAGCCCAGCCCTGCTGACACCTTGATGTCAGCCTAGTAAAACTGATGTGGGACTTCTGGTCTCCAGAACTATGAGAGCATAAATGCGTGTTATTTGAAGCCACCAAGTTTGTTGTCATTTGTTACAGCAGCCATAGGAAAGGAATACAGATTTCTTTGGCTGTTTGGTTAGAAAAAAGCCTTACAGGCATTTGATATCGAGTTGTTGATGGAGTAGTCTCCATCGGGTGACAAGATGCGGGCACTAAAGAAGGCAAAAGAGAATGTGTTTGAGTGTATGTGTGTGTGTGTCCGTGTGTTTGTGGTAGGTCAAGGTCCCTGGGAAAAAGATTCAGGGATAAAGATTTGCACGCAGGTGTTTATTGGGGAGTGCATGGGGAAACAACATCTGTAAAAGGGTGGGGGAAGCAGGCCTGCACCAATGGAGAATTGCACTCCAAGGCAATAGCACAGAGGCCTCAGCCCAACCCTCAGGGAGCTGTGGAGCTGAGGTAGTCCTTCAAAGATGGCCCAAATTGAGCAAAGGGGCCAAACTTTTGCACCCCTACATTGACTTGTGGTCAGATGCAGGCTATTCCCAGGGAAGGCATTGCAATCTTGCATGAGGCAGCAACCTTTAACCAAGGACAATCCCTGGGGTGAAACTCAGCAGGCCACATTCCCAGCATCTGGGAGGGTATGTGCTTTTGTCCCGAGATGGGTCAGGACAGCACACCACACAGTATCTACCACACCATAGAAGCATCCCTCAACCCTATTTTGTCAGATTAATTTCCTGATGCAGAGGTGTAAGGGAAAGTTTCTTATTGACTCTACTCTCAGGACTTTCCTTCAGAGGTGAGTCCCAAGCCAGTGTGGTTCTTTTAGAGGCCTGCTAACAACAGCTCAGGGACATCTAGGGCAAAGCTGCTGACATAACTCTCAGTGGTTTGGTCTTGGACTGAGGTTTGAAAACAGACCTTCCAAAGGAGTATTTGGAAAGCCTTCTGAGAAAGCCCCTGAATAAATACTGTAGCCCCTTGCTACATGGGTTAGGATTGTTTTGGCCAGGTTTTCTGGGACTTACACTAGGACTTGGCTGATAAACTAACCATGTAGAAATCACCAGGATTACAGAGCCAAACCCTGTCCCAGCCATCACACCACACCAAGCGCCAGCCAACTCCGCTTCACACTCAAATGCTGAGGCTTTCAGGCACTGATTTCCAGTGAGCCCGTATTCTGGAGAGACCCACTGTCAGAACAACCTTAAGCTAATCAAAGGCCTTTGATTTCAGCCTTTGTTGCTTTAAATCATGCTAGCAGCCTTCCTGCACTCATCTGCTTAAAAACTGCGTTGAATATAAATTAGTGATACTATAGTTACTTGGAACCTCCCAGGGACTCGAAGAGTCACTCTGAACTGAGTGTGATGTCTAAAGGTCTGGGATCTGTCCTACTTCTGACACCTACTAACAGTGTGACCTGAACAAACACTGCTCTCTTAACCTGCTCTCCTCCCTTGTAGCATGAAGTTGAATAAAGTTACCTCTAAGATTCTGTCTAGTCTTCATGCTTAAGGAGTCTGTGGTCCCCCTATAAGCATGGAGGTTGCAGAGAATGACATGCATCTGTACAGATGCTGGCACATCCTAGAATCTGCTTTGTTGGGAGAAAATTCCTGCCATCAGATTTATTTCAAATGAATGAATATATGAATATATCATGCTTATTTGCATCAGCTGCTTTTGCTCAAAACCAGCAGCTCAATATTCCCTGAATCACCAAAATAGATCCCTTTCATCAGCCTGTGAATATTCCAGGGGCTTGTGCATAAGTGGCCATTACAGTTTCAAAAATCCACAGGATTATTTTTTAAGTTAAGCAGAATGTTGGAATAGAAAGCCTGCTAACTTATTTGCCAGAATATTTGCATTGCAATCCGTGTCAACTTCTCACCTTGTGACATTGGCAAGCCATTTAATCCCACTGAGCTTCTGATAGGGATGCCAGTCAAGGTCAGCTCTGCTTACCTCACATGGTAACTGCAAATATCAAATGAAATGGAACTCGTGAGAGAACTCTGGAGCCTGTAAAACTTATCAGAATGAAAGCAATTATTATCATTACTTTAACACCTTCAAAGCCACACACAGAGAATCTATTCCATCAGTTGCTTTTGCTTGGGAAGAATATTTCCTTTTCAAAGCAGAGGATTTCAGTCAGTGTTGTCAGAATATAAGCAGAGTGAATACAAAGATTTATTTTGCCAGCTTCTGAACTTCCCAAGAGAACAATTCTCAGCAGTAAGAGTTGCTAAAACAGTGTGTGAGGTCACCTGGTCTTAGCAACTACAATTGGTAAAGAGAGAAGCAGCCCAGCATTCTCCTAGAGGACTGATGCTCACAATGGGCTCCTCCAACTGCAAGGGGCAATGTTTTATGTGATCTGCAGCCACTAAGCCACTGCTTCGGCATTAGTGCAGTCAGTTCTCTTCCCTCCTTCACAGCACATACAAGTCGAGTGGCTCTTCTGGTTAAAAGGATGGCTGCAAATGTGAATCTAGCTGCAATACAAAAATTGTAGTCCTTAAGACTTTCCTATTTCTGCTTCCAATTTCCTATTTCTGCAACTTTATTCCTTCCAGATTGCAGCAAGCCCACAGAGCAACTCCTCACCTATTATTTTCTCCCAATGTGGTCTCTCACAAAAATCCTATCCATGAAAGAGAAAAACTCACAAAAGGTATCATCTTCATAAATGCAGCATGCTGCTGTTTCCAGATTTTTAGAAAATCTTGAATTCAACTTCTCTTTCAAAAGATGATTGAGAAAACATCATAGTAAGCCAATTGACAGCTGACTTCCTATTCTTCTTGCTGCAAGCTTAAAAGGCCTTAGATAAAGCAACAGTGAAGGAAATGCAAACTGTATCAAGATTAGAATGGCTTACAAAAGCTCTGCTTTTATTTACATATCTACTGAGTCCCCATTTTCCCCTTTTCACTCTTGGGAAATACTGATGATCAGTGCTGGTGCCTGTGTGGGAATTGGCGTGACAGGTCTGGAGGGGACAGGCTGAGGGCTGGGCTTAATGAGCGTGGATTGGCAGGTGGCCTTGTGTACCACACTGGTGATGGGGTCTGTTGCTATAGAAACCAGAGTCCTCTGGGAGCACAGAGGTAGGGGCAACAGGTCTTTGGGAACAGAGTGCAGATAGTAAACCCTGGAACAGTGCTGCAACATTCGGCTCAGACTGACAGGCAGACCCACACACCATGCAACTGAGCACGACAGTCGAGCACAGAAGAGAGACCAGCGCTCTGTGACCAGGGATGAAGCTCTGTCTTTCCTCCCTCTAGGCAGATGTAAGCTAGCAGGTGTGCTCTGCCTTCTCCTCACCAAGGCAGAGATTTGCAGGTGCTTGCGATTATGGAGCCAGCAAGAGTTAGGTCTTCCGGGAGCCTTTTAACAATCCTAATGTCAGTTACTTGTGGGTTCCCATTTCTTTACAGTCAATTAACTAGAGTTTCACACAATGTTATGAAAAATATGAATCCATGTGAGTTCCCTTCCTCTTCCTGCTCTGAATCTCTTACACACACAAACACACACATCCACACCCACAGGGTAACACAAATACAAGTAACAACCTCGACACACACTCTCACACAGGCCCATCCTCATAAACCCCTCCTCATGGACCCACTTTCATAGGTATTTACATTTCTCAGGTTAGAGAAGGCTTGTATTTCAGAGAATAGAGCTCACCTGTGTTTTTAAACATTTCATCTAGCAGATGGATGTTTATTTTGACGTAAGGTGGTTGCCAGGCTTGCAGAAATTTGGGTTTGAAGTAATGAAGCTCCATCTCTTTTCAAAACAGCTAAACTGCCTTGGTTACGATTGTTTGTTTTTTAACTTCCCTGAGAATTTTCATGGTGTGTGGTTTCCAAATAGCCCCATCAGGGACTCTGAGGTTGACGCTTCCTCACTAGTTTTTCCAGGATAAAAGAAATGTGTAGCACACCAGATAGGAATAAATCTGACCAGGGTGGCCCTGTTTTAAGGTGTCTGTGGATTAAGAACCTTTCTGTGCTTCACCTCTGGATCAAGAATCTTGACCTCAGTTGCCAACAAGACTCTCCCAGCCTAGACACCTCATGTTAGAAGTACTCAGTAGGATTATCTAACCCATGACTTTGTAAAGACAGCAAAAAAGGCCAACAGAGAGTGATTGACTCCAACCCTGAAATGAGAATTATGTACAGTTTATTACACAGGTAATCAGAACACATTTCTATGTCTCCTGCAAACCATAAATAATATAGGAGTTCTGAAATCAGTTTCCATGGTCTTTTAACCAAGGATTTGTCTATAGGCAAATATCTCTATCTGATCCTGTTCAGATCTTCCCAGTTCTCATATGTTTGGTACCCTCTTCTGTGTCTCTTTCCATTTAAGTTCTGAGCCAGTTTATGTTGATGGAACAGAGATCTGCTATGTGTTCACCCAAGTCCTACTTCTGAACACAAAGGAAAGCTCATTTCTCAGTCTCCCAGGACTAGATGTCATTGACTGAGCCCTGCCAGTGAAGTGCTAGGCTGGTGATCAGGGCCACCTCCATGAATGCATGGAGCAGAGCCCTCCTCACACCCTCCTCATACAGTAATACCCAACTGTGACGGGTGAGAAACAAACCTTTGTTGTGTTACTCCAGTGAGATCTGGAGATAGTACTAACTTCGAAGAATTCTTAGTTTCTCTGTCTACTATAGCTTAAAGTTCAAACTCTGAGAACATTTCTTGTTGATCATAGATATACCCAGAGCTGCTCTCATCTAAGGCAATGTTTATTGTCTGGTGTTGCAAGAACGGCTTCTCCGTATGCAATGCTTGAGTTCTCTGCTTTTTTCTATGCCACCTGAGATTCATTGCATTGAAAGGGTTTTAAATGCAGTCATATGTAGCTTAATGATGGGGTTATGTCCTGAGAAATGCACCATTAGGCAATTTTGTCATTGTGCAAGCTTCAAAGAATGTACTTACACAAAGCCAGATAGCGTAGCCTACTGCACATCTTGGCTACATGGTGTAGCTTATTGCTTCTAGGCCACAACAGCATGTTGCCATACTGAATGAATGGCGTAGGCAATTGTAACACACTAGAATTTGTGTATCCAAACATTTCTAAACATATAAAAGATATAGTAAAAATATAGTAAAAGATAAAAAGTAATACACCTGCATAGGACACTCACCATGAACGGAGTTTGCAGGACTGGAAGTTTCTCTGTGTGAGTCAGTGAGTGATGAGTGAATGTGAAGACCTCAGACATTACCGTACACTACTGTAGACTCTATAAACATGGTACACCTAGGCTACACTAAACTTACTAAAAATTCTTCAATAATAAATTAACCTTACAAATTATAACTTTTTTACTTTATAAACTTTTAAATTTTTTGAAAGTTTTGATCCTTTTGTAATAACACTAAGTTTAAAACAAAAACACTCCATAGCTGTACAAAAATATTTTCTTTGTTTATATCTTTATTCTGTAAGCCTTTTTCTATTAAAATTTTTTAAATTGTTTTTTACTTTTTAAACTTTTTTCAAAAACTAAGACACAAATACACACATTAGCCTAGGCCTTCACAGAGTCAGGATCATCAACATCACTGTCTTCTATTTCTACATCTTGTCCCACTGGAAGGTCTTCAGGGGCAATAACAGGATAGAGCTGTCCTCTCGTATTATAACAATGCCCTCTCCCGGAGTACCTCCTGAAGAACCTACCTAAGGCTGCTTTACAGTTAATTTTGTTCTTTCATAAGTAGAAGGAGCACACTCTAAAATTGCAATAAAAAGGATAGCAGAGAGAATACATAAACCAGTAACATAGTTGTTTATTATCATCCAGTATTATGTACTGTATGTAATTGTATGTGCTACACTTTTATATGACTGCGATAGGTTTGTTTACACCAGTGTCACCACAAACACATGAATAATGCATTGCGGTACTGCGTAATGATGGCCACGTCACTAAACAATAGAAATTTATCAGCTCCAGTATAATCTTATGAGATCACCATAATATATGTGATCTGTTGGCTGAAACGTCATTATGCAAAGCATGACCGTATTAATAGTTCATAACATTTTGATACACACAATGTGAAAAATTCTTCCCATTCCACATAATTGACTCACCTCTGATTCTTCTCTGCCTAGAAGTAGCAAATGTTCTCCAAGCTCAGACTTACCTTTCCCGTCTTGGCATGTGACACATAAGCCTACAGGCAAGCCTGGAAGATATCAGCCTTCCTGGACCTCCCATGGAAGATCCCTGCTGTTCATCTTCAACAGCTGCATACCATCAGAAGTTCCTCATAGTGAGACAGTCATCAGCTGCCCATAAACTGAGACCTCTCCTGGACCCAAAAGGTTCAGGAACAGCTCATTAACTTTGGAGAACTGGTAAAAACGACAATACAGATTAATGAAAAGAGCATGGGATTAGGTTGTGACCTGCATTTTAGTCCAGACTCTCCTGCTAACTTGCTGGGTGACTTTGGATAAAGGGCAACTTCCCTTGGCCTATGTTCCTTGTTTTCTTACCTTAATACACAGATAATAAATATTACTTTCTCTGGCCAACCTGACAGGACCTTTAATTGTAATAAAACAAAACGTATAGCATACATAGAAACATGGTAAAATAACAGTGGGAAAAATATTTTAAATTATTTTAAGAAAGCTCACTTACAATCAGACAGTTGTGTGTTGTGAGCTCATCAGATCTCTACCAGAAAGAGTTGCTTTTTGAGAATAGACATGATTTTCTTGAGGTCTGTTTGACAGTTTTCCCACCTTAGTGCACGTATGAAACTGTGGAACAATGATCCATGAGTAGGAAAGGCATCATCACTTTTCTGTATAGCTTGTCAGATTAGAGATCTTGATCAGTTAGTACTACATTCCAAATGTCTACTCGACAGCATTAAAGTCAAGTTTGCCTACATTGAAAACTATTAAAACCAAGATTGGACAATTCCATGTCTAGGATTGTATCTTATGAGTAAATAAATATGAGAAATGACACATATAAAGGCTAGTCACTGTTTGGAACAACACAAGAGTAAAAACATCCAGATTTGCACCATAAGGGGGACTGGCTAAACCAACTATGGAAATCTGTGCTCTAGCAAAACATATAACTATGAATGCTGGACCTCTGATAAACTGACATGGAGCATTCCCCAAGAAATTTCATTAAGTTAAAATGCAAATTGCAGAACAGTGTGTAATATATGACACCATTTGTGTCACAAATTTTTAAAACACATATTTGCTAGAGAATTCATAAAATGTCTCTGGAAGAATACCAAAATGCTGTTTTTATTGTTTGCCTCTGAAGAGGAAACTGCATTAGCTAAGGAATAGATGATGAAGGGGCCATTTGTGTTTTTTACATTTAAAACCATATGAATATATTAACTATTCAAAACAAAGCAAAAATAAAATCAAAAGCATGATTATATTCAGTTCCTTTTTTTACACTGATCGAGTGAGTGCAGTAAAATATTATAAAATTCACTATTTTAACCAGTTTTAAGTGTACAGTTTGGTGTCATTTAATACATTCACACTGTTTTGAAGCTATCACCACCATCCATCCATGTCCAGTTTATTTTTGATCCAAAGCTGCTGCACATTTCTGTAGAGGACAAGAAACTTGTGCATCCCTCCCCAGGAGGAAAAATTAGAATATTTCTGACAACTTCTCCATTTGCTCCCCTCTCCAAGGGTAAGTGAATGACTAAGCTGATGATTTGGAAGAAGGACTGGAGTTCAGCCCTTTCTGGGTTTTCTCTTTCACGGCATCTTGCTTCAGGACACATACATTTTCTGCTCCTCCAACCAGTAAACTTTCTTAGGCAGATCCTCCTTCTGCACTAAAAGGCCTGCAGATCTGGGAAGGTGAGGACAATTTGGGAAGAAGGTGTAGGAAGCTCATTTGGGGTGGCTCAGAAAGGTAAGCCCTAACGTATCCAAGACTGATTCTTACTCATCAGCCTTCCAGAAAAGGATCTGGATGCAAATCTTAGTGGAAATAAATTACAGCTGTGGGTGGAAGGCAGCCAATCCCAGTGAATCCCAATGGTTGGACCCCCCTCCTGAGCAGGCCAGGAGAAAGGCGGTGGCTTCCCAATCATGAATGCTGGAGAACAGGTTATGCTAATGTGAACCCTGAAAACTTGAGACAGGTCTCAATTAATTTAGAAAGTTTATTTTGCCAAGCAAGTTTAAGGACACATGCCTTAAACAAGTTTAAGCACACATGTCAGGAGGTCCTGACATGTGCCCAAAGTGGTCAGAGCACAGTGTGGTTTTATGCATTTTAGAAAGACATGAAACATCAATCAACGTATGTAAGATGAACATTGGTTTGGTCTGGAAAGGTGGGACAACTCAAAACATGGAGGGGGCTTCCAGGTCATAGATAGATAGAAGACAAATGGTTGCATTCTTTTGAGTTTTTGATTAGCCTCTCCAAAGGAGGCAATCAGATACGCACTGAATAGAATAGGAGGCAGGTTTATCCTAAGCAGTTCCCAGCTTGACTTTTCCCTTTAGCTTAGTGATTTGGGGAGGCCCAAGATATTTTCCTCCACATTGCAAAGTTGCCACAGTACACAGCATCAATTGCTAGGCATAGACCTAGCCTTATGGTTATGCAATGGGAGGGGCTCATGTTCCCCCAGCCGCAAACCCTGAGCTGCCATGCCACAACCTTGTATTGTCTTTATATTGTACTCTGACCTCTACTTACTCCAGAGGAGGGCTTGGCATTTCTTTACTAATGCAGCTCTAAAATTTCTCAGTTCAAGAGTCAGAGTCCTTTTCCTAAAAATTGATGTCTGATTCCACCGATCACTTTGTTCTTCTCTAGAAGGCAGTGGGCACTGGGGACCCACACACCTGCTGCTATGCCTGTCGTTGTGGTTTCCTCAAAGAACATTGGCCCACCAGAGCCAGTGTGTCTGCTGTCTGGTTGTTTATCGTGTTCATATGACAGTTTCCAAGCCAGTGCTACTAGTAATAAAGCTGTTTTCATCGTTAGTCTCCCGTATCTAAATCTCTAATGGTTCCAAATTCAGAGAGCAGAGATAGAGGATATAGACTTATCCTCACCTGCTTAAACACTAAGATTTTGTCATTAAACTGCTAAACTATGACTTTGGCCACCACCTGCTCCTGTAGAGTTTCTCTCAGTTATTTCAGAAAATCCCCTATGATGAACTCTTATGTTTAATAATGATACTTCATGCCCTTGCCACCACTGCCTGTGGTCCCAAGGGATCACTGCTCTGTGGTGCATGGTGACATCTATGGTGCTATCACCATTCAGGCCTCAGGAAAGGGCTCTGCTCTGCCCTTTGCTACCAGGACCCAAACACGTCAGAGGCACGTTCTTTCCCTACCACCTTGCTTAGGCCAGGCTGAAAGTGAATTGAAATTGACTCAAGTGTTGAGAAGCACAAGAAGAGAATGTAGAGCTAACATAAGATATGATTTCTCAGAATCTGCATGCCAACCCACTGCCTTCTGCCTAAATGTTGACCTGCTTACAAAGTACACGCTCAGGCCCACCACTGAAAGTACTCAAAGCCTAGCCAGGCTCATCACCAGAGGCCCACAAAAAGAGATGAATTTCTCCTCCTCTCTGGTCTGAGATCTACCTTCTCAACTCTTACTTTCTATCATAGGATCTACTTCTACCCAGGGCAATTGGCAGTGGTAATGTTCCCTCCTTCCAAGAGAAACCGCACTCTCTATCTATAGGGGTTTTACATGTTCCTCTATCCCCCACTCCCTACCAGGGAATTACATCATAACACAATGGTCTAGTAACGGTACTTTCTAAGCTAATCTCCGGCCTCTTTGGGTTAATAGTAGTTCCATTTTAGAAAGTAGTATTTATTTTACATTTCTGTACTGTAGACTTCTTGAGTTGTTATCCCAAAAAACAGAAGTCTGTATCTTTCTAGTTTAAATTTCTATGTTTTGAGTGACTGAAAACTACTTGTGGCTTTAAATGTTGCTTGTCCAGGCTGTATTAACTAAGTTTCAAAAAGTCTCAGCCTAGACAGCACATTACATGCTAATTACATGCTAATATAAAATCTTTAACGTTATTTGCAAGGCATAACCTATTTGGGCTTATCCTACCAATGGGTATGAATGTATCGTCCATCATCTCAAACACGCATGTCTCTGCTCAGATCCAGGCATAGTCCCCACAGTAGAAGCTACACTTGCATCTTTACTCATGCCACCCTCCTATATAGAATCTTCCTCATCACTCAAATTTTCCTCCATTTGATGAATTCTTTTCATTTCTTCCTTTGGATTCCTACAAGGCACTTCTCATTCATGCAACCCATCTACCTACTCAACAGGAGTGCCCTGAAGGCCTACAGTATACAAGATGCTATGTTGATACTACGGAGTTTCCATAAATGTATAACACATAGGTCCTCCCCTAAAGAATTTATAATTTTGTAATAAAGCATAGACACAGCAAAGTCATGTTTCCCTTTTTCAGTCAAGAACTATCTCGCATTTCTTTTGTCACCTCAAATCTTTATTACTCCTTTTCTTGTGCCCCATCCCCGATAGTCAGAATGGTCATTCTCTGGTTCCAAATTCTCCCCATGTTGTATAGAGAAAATAGATCAGGACTACCTTGTCTTCCCAATAACAAATCCTTCTCCTTACCTGCACCTGTAAACCATATTCTCTATTGTCCCTCTCTCCTTGCTCTTACCTAAGGCAAAGGCTTCCATTCAAACCCTAGATCATTCTGCAATTATTCCCATTCTTTCCTGCAATATCAGTTTTTCCTTGCTATTGGCTCATTTCCATTTGCAAACAAATATGCTTAATATTATTCATTAAAAACAGAAGCCAAACTCACCTTTTGGACCCACACCTCCTCCAGCTCCTGCCACCCTTTTCTGTTCCTCTTTGCAGCCATATTTCCTGCAGGATGAATATATGCAGTGTGAATGCTTCCTCTCTCTCTCTCTCTTTTCTTTTCTTTCTCTTTCTTTATTTCTCTTTCTTTATTTCTATTTTTATATCTTTATTTCTTTCTGTCTCTCTCTCTCTCTCTATCTATCTTTCTATCTCTTTTCTTTTTTTTTTTTTTGAGAGGCCGGGGTCTTACACTGTTGCCCAGGCTGGAGTGTAATGGCACAATCTCGGCTCACTGCAATCTCTGCCTCCCGGGTTCAAGTGATTCTCCTGCCACAGCCTCCTGAGTAGCTGGGATTACAGGCACACACCATCATGCCCAGCTAATTTTTGTATTTTTAGTAGTGACAGGGTTTCACCATGTTGGTCAGGCTGGTCTCAAAATCCTGACCTCAGGTGTTCTGCCCACCTCGGTCTCACAAAGTGCTGGGATTACAGACGGGAGCCCCTGTGCCCGGCCATTGATTCCTTACCTCCCAGACTCTCCTAACTTGTCTCCAGAGTTGTTCACCACTCTAAGAAAATGTCACATGTCACCAATGGCCAAGGCTCTTGACCAACCCCATCTGTCTTTCTTGACCTCTTCTATGGTTTGGATGTGGTTTGTCCTCACCAAAACTTATGTTGAAGTTTAATTGCCAGTTCAGTTGTACTGGGAGATGAGACCTAGTGGGAGGTGTTTGTCTCATGGGAGTGAATCCCTCATGAATAGGTTAATGTCGTGAGTCAGTTCTCACTCTCTAATGAATGGAGTAGTTCCTACAATAGCAGGTTGTTATAAAGTGAGATTACTCCTCCTGCATGGCCCCTTTTTTTGCACACGCTTGCTTCTGCTCTGCATTCTGCCATAAGTTATAGCAGCATAAGCCCCTCACCACATACAGCTGTCCAATCTTGGACTTTTCAGCCACCAGATTCATGAGCTAAATAGACCTCTTTCTTTATAAATTACCTAGATTCAGGTATTCTGTTATAGCAACGCTAAATAAACTAAGACAACCTCCTAGCTGGGCTTGGCCTGACTGGCACCCCTCTTCCTGCCTAGTTTCCCTCCTATGGCATTGCCTGCTGCTGCTTGGCCTTCTTTGCTGATTCTGCTTTTATATTAAATTTCTAAATGTTGAGGACCTCAGAGCTCTGTCAAGAATCCTCTTCTTTTCTTTTCCTTCTCTATAAACTGTTTCCCTAAGAATCTTCATAGTCTCTTAAAGATACTAACTATGCACTAATTATACCCAAACTTATATGTCTGACCCAGAACTCTTGAGCTCCAGACCCATTTATCCAACTGCCTACAACCATTCAGATGGCTAATAAAGGTTTCCAGCTTAACCTAGCCAAGAAAGCCCTATTAATTGCCCGCTACATCACATCTCCCCAAACAACAACAATAATTTGCTCCGTGTCAAGTCTTTCCTATGTTATTGAGTAATGACACTTGCCAGGAGCAGGTGCAGGTTTTGTGGTCCTGAAGCTTAAACAATTTGGGGAGCCCTCTTTAACATAAATAATACAAAATTTAAATACATATTTAATATAAAAATATTTGTTTAGGCTGAGAAAAAAACTACAATGAATTATAAATTTTAAAATACTGACAAATACCACAATAATCACAAAATCAAGCAAGATAACATTAAATTTTATTAATTACCTGCCTGACAACTCTCTATAATACCTTTCCCTTGCACTTTGGCTGCTTGCTCTTTGATTGTCTTTTTGCTTAACAATAATTTGATAATATGTTCTATAGCAAGAACAGGATAAAAATTCAGATCACATCTCTTGCAAGGTTAACCAAAATTCGTTTTTAAAAAATTATGGATAGTGTCAAAACACTAATTTTAGCTTCACAATTCGCTATTGACATTATTTAAAGAAAACCTACTTAAGACTTGATAATTGCATACTTTGGACTGACCAGAACTGTGCCAATAAGGGTTGTTCCTTGAAAATGGACCTCATTTTAGGAGGGCTTATTTGGCAGTTTTCACTGCCTGGGGCATGTATGGTAATATGAAGAAATGGCCCATGAGTAGGGTCCATATCACTGCTTATCCAGGTAGATTTTCAGACTGGAGTTCTTGATCACTTAGTGTCACGTCCAAAATATCTGCCTAGTACTTCAGAGTTTATGTTTATTTGATTTTGAAAGACGTCATAGACATGAGTAAGCAATTCCACTTCTAGAATTTATTCTACAGGTAGATTCTTTTTCTTTCTTCAAACTGCATATGCAACCCATCAGCAATTCTCATTGGCTTTTCCTCCAAATGCTTTTCTAAATTGAGTTCCTCTTATCAGCCTCAGTGTTCTCTTCTGTTCTAAGCTACAGTCACTTCTCTCATGGATGATGGCAGTAGAAAGGTAGAGCTACCTTTCTACTTGCTGGCTGGCTTATTTTTACTTCCCTATCATCCACTGCCCCCACCTCACAGCACCCAGAAAGATTTTTCTAAAGCAAACAGATTTTGTCACTCTCCTGCCTAAAACCTCAGATGGCTTTGAATCACGCTGAAAAAAATGTGCAGCTCCCTCATGACCTCACAAATATGGCCCTGCCTGTTTCTTGACCTTACCTTCCTCTACTCTTCCCCTTGGTCATCATGCTATAGCCCCACATATCCTCTTTCTGCCACTCAAACATGCCAAGCTTGTTTCCTACAGGACCTTTGCACTTGCTGGTCTTCCCACTTAGAAGGTGCTTGACCAGCTCTGCAAGCCACCTATGCTCATCCTTCAGGCTCAGGCTAGGCGGCACAGGGGCCTCTCTTGTTGCCTTATCTCACATAGCACTCTCTCTCCAAGTTTTTACCATATGTTTCCTTTTATAGCATTTTTTTTTAGTATCAGGAAGTATCACATTGTATATATTTTTATACATTTTTGTCTGTACGAGAACATCGGCCCTCAAACTGAGACACATATACCTCTGGAGGTACATGAGGCCTTCTAAGGATATGAGGGCATAAAGAGTTAGTTTTAAGGGAATCTTTTTCCAATACCTGATTCCCATATGAAATTGACCTGCAATGGAGACATTACACTAGTTCTCTGTTTCCTATTCCCCTATCACAGTTGTGCTTCTCTTATGTACATGCCACTCCCTCAGCCTTAGCTTACTGTGGGTATAAAAAAGTCTGGGGCTTAGAAAAATGGAACAATTAAAAATAAAAGTTTTCAAAAGTGAATTACTTTATTGATAATATTTTTTGAAAATCTTTCCCCAAGCATTTTGGTGTCTAGTGTTTTGCTTCAGCAAAATTAAAAGAGGGCCAAATATTTTTTTCAAAGATCATTAAAAATTACTTTAACATAGATCACTACGTGATTTTCTGAATATAACTTAGAAGGCACTCAAATGATTAAGTTGCATTGAGAAAGCAAAATGTTTTACGTCTAATGTCCATCTAATTATTTGTGTGAACCAAGATTCTTGATGCTTATAGTTATAAAAACAAAACTGAGAAACAGAATTGATGTTGAATCTTCTTATTCTAGCAATAAGTGATATTTATCCATGAATATATAAACAAACTGGAAAAAACCGTCCTGTTAAGTGTCACTAAGAGACGACTATTCAATAAAATTTCATTTCTTATGTTTAGTAAGTACTCAGTAAAATTTATAATACAGCTCTGTTGTTTTGGTCAGTCCGGTTTTAATATCTATTCAGTATGTTAACTGAATCCAGATGAAATTTTTAACACTAAGAACTTTATGGTCACAAGAATAAAAATAATGAATTTCAATTTACAAAAGTATATTTGTTCAAGATGACTATCAACAAAAGAACTTTCAAAGATAAAAATATTGTAGGATGAAATTCTACAGAAGAAATGGATTGGAAATACAAGTCAAGGGAGAAAAGGAACAAATTAAAATTTGTGATTATTAAAATGAACTTTTAATACATTTTAAAAATGAATAATGATCATATAAATAAGAAGAATTGGTTGGACATACAAAATTCTAGAAACCCAGCTTCCAAAATTGCATTTAGAGGGTGAAGTGTTATTAGGGATTTTATAGACTTTTCCATCTCAGTAGGAACAGAAAACTTTTATTACATATACTTCTGTGTAGTTATCACATCTGACTCAGGTGTGTTTTCCAAAACTTTATGTAAGCAAGCAGGGGCTGCCTCAGCTGTCCTTCAACTCCATAGGGCCTACTTCCATGCTAGTCACACAGTGCTGACAGTCATAGGATTAAAGCAAACAAACGAGCACAGAAACAAACAAAAAAATTTTTATCTCAGCCAGATTTCGGGCAGGAAGGCTCTTTTAGCTCAGGGAGGGATATTTTCTAGGAAAACTAGATGGGAAGCCCACTCCCTTCTTTAAGAAAGAGAAAGACAAACAACCTTTTCTTTGCATAGATGTGGTTTTCTGGAATCAGAGTAAGAGTAAAAATGATGTCAGTAGACAAAGATTCCTGTTACCTAATTGCCATAGAATATAAGACTTAGATCAGCTGCTCAAAGCAAAGGAATTTTTAACTGACTTTATGGCCCTAAACCATTCGGTCACCTAGAGGTACAGCCTTGTATGAGTCTGTCCTTGCATTGCTATAAAGAGATATCTGAGACTGGGTAATTTATAAAGAAAAGAGGTTTAATTGGCTCACAGTTCCACAAGCTGTACGGGAAGCAGAGAGGCTTCTAAGGAGGCATCAGGAGACTTTGAATCATGGCGGGAGGTGAAGGGGAAGCAGGCACATCTTACATGACTGGAGCAGGAGCGAGAGAGAGCGCAGAGGTGCTACACACTTTTCAACAACCAGATTTCATGAGCACTCACTCAATATCATGAGAGCAGCATGAAGGGGGAAATCTGTCTCCACAATCCAATCACCTCCCACCAGGCCCCACCTCCAACACCGGAGATTACAATTCAACATGAAATTTGGACCGGACACAGATCCAAAGTATACCAAACCTGCACTCACTTATCCGGGAGGGGTCACTATTGTTCTGACTAGCCATTCCAGCAGTGACTAACACGTGGGCTGCATCATTTCTTGACTTTAAAACTGCTCTCATTCAACTGGGCTTCGGTGTTATGACATCAGTCTATTCTTCAGGATGTTCTGAGAAACAGTCCACGAAATCCATTTATTCATTGTCGGAATATGGTTGAGGGTGTGAATCACCGTTTTACACAGCATGTTACTTATAAGGA
This sequence comes from Cacajao melanocephalus, assembly GCA_963573385.1. Lineage (NCBI taxonomy): Eukaryota > Metazoa > Chordata > Mammalia > Primates > Pitheciidae > Cacajao > Cacajao melanocephalus. The sequence goes on from CAUYLG010025235.1 coordinate 51,873, forward strand.
GCCCAAATTAGAAATTTTTTCAAGTATCATAATCAGGAATATAGTTTGATTTCTTCTGAGCATCTGGATGAGTTTTAATCTTCTGGACACTCTGGCCAACATGACTAAGCAGATTTTGCCCTGTGCTGATGGTTGTGACGTTTGAGTAGACTGGGCAGCCTACACCAGCAAGTATCCTGGAATTCATGGCAAACATATTTGTGAGTGTGTGCTCACCTGACTACTAGTTTCATTTGTTTCTTCTCTATTTTTATTTTTTTCACCCTACTTTTCTCATATACTGAACTAATCAGGACGCTCAGCTGAGAGTGGCCAGAAACTCAACATAATTGGGAAAAAAAAATAGAGAATATATGATATCTACTAAGAATTTCTAGGAATTGATCTAGCTTCAGCCATGGCTGGATCTGGGAACTAAAAAAAAAACAAACAAAACCAAAAAATCTCACGTTTCAGCCGTACGCGGTCTCTTTCTCTCCATCTCAGAGCTCTGCTCTCTTCTGTGTTGACTACATTCTCAGATTCCTGCCTCCCTGCCTGAGGGCTCTGGCCGCACCAGGCTTGTATCATCCTACAGTAAGAAGTGCCAGTGGAGGCCAGGTGTAGTGGCTCACGCCTGTAATCCCAACACTTTGGGAGGCTGAGGTGGGCAGATTATTTGAGGTCAGGAGTTTGAGAGCAGCCTGGGTACATGGTAAAACCCCATCTCCACTAAAAATACAAAAATTAGCCGGGCATGGTGACGCATCCCTGTAGTCCCAGCTACTTGGGAGGCTGAGGGATGAGGATCACTTGAACCCAGGAGGCAGAGGCTGCAGTGAGCCAAGATCGAGCCACTGCACTCCAGCCTGGGCAACAGAGGGAGGAACCATCTTAAAAAAAAAAAAAAAAGAAGTGCCAGTGGAAGAACAGCTTCTCTTTCCCCATGATTTTGACAAAGTCCTCAGGATTGAGTCTCTGTGAGTCACTTGGCCAAGCCACTGAGACCAGATGGATGGAATTTACCGATAGGCCAGGCGTGGGTTACACACCTTCATTGAGTACTTGTGATGAGATAGTACCAGTTCCACTTGAGAGGTAGATTGTTTCCCCAGAGAAAATTGGAGAAGAATAAGGGTAAAATGGATACAAGGCAGGCAAAATCACAACCCACTGTGTCCATTTATATTCAATTTTAACTTTAAAGCATGTACACTTTTATAAGCCCCTTATAAACTTTTTAGAACAAAGTGAACCATTGAAAAATAAATGGGAAATCAAATTGTAATTTGTCAGTTGCTTAGGGAGAATAAAATCAGAACAAAGGAAATTGTGTGTATGGTTCAAGTATTTTATGGCTTTGGGCTCTTAAGAGCTGAATCATCTGTCAATGCAACAGATAGGTCACATCTGTGGGTCAGCCCCGGAGACACATTGCAGGTTCTTGCTTCCTGGACTTTCCTTTTATACAGCTACTGTTGTCCAGCTATTCTGACCCCTCTTGGTTATGATAATACTATTCACTCTGTGCTGTTTCAGACAAGCCAATGTTGCTAGAATTCTCGGGGCTTCCCACTTCAGACCTGAAAGGCAATCTGTGTTTTATTTGTCTTTGTATATGTCTTGTCATATCAATCACAGGCTGAATTTGTATGTAACTCCAAGAGCTTGGGTGGTAGGGAAGATGCTGTTGAACCAATTATTTACAATGGAGGCAAAAGATTTTCTCTTTCCCTCTTTTCTTTTTACAAAATGTTGCATGCCAGAGTTGATAGACAGACAAATTGGAAGGTTGCATCCCCTTAGTTGCTAGTGCGGATGGGACAGCCCTTGCTACCAAGTGGCTCACAGTCTAAGGTAGGGATTGGTAGAAATGAATAAAACAATTACACTGGGTTTGTGCTGTACTCTCAGAACATAGGAAAGTATCACTCGAGCAGTTTCTCTAGAAACCTTGAAGAAGGCACTGTAATCAACATTCAGATTCAAGTATCTGCTAGTGTCTTCCACAGTGTCTCAGGGGACAAACACTTCTTGGACTCCTACAGAAGGATACTGCTAGAATTAACATTAGCACTTGTATTTCACTGTTACCAGGTTGGCTGAATCTTTTCTCTTCTCTCCCTTCTTTTCCCTATCTGGGAAGGGGAGACATTAGAGATAACAGTCATTCTTCATTGTCAGTTAACACCAGAAAGCTTCACAATAGCCCAGAGCATGGAGGGGACAAACTCCCTGAGCTCCGTAAGTGCAGAGTTACTATTTCACAAGACACAGGACCAAAGTTCTGTTCAGAGGGGAATAGGAACTTCTCACACAGGCTACTGGAGAGAGTATTACCAGAAGAAAGCAAGTCCCCTTACTGGAGAATAGTGTCTGATTTTGGAATATTAAGGAGGAAACTAAGGGTAACCTGAAATGGAAGTCTGTCTTTCCTGTCCCTCTACCTTCACTCCATTCTCACTCAGCCGCACCCTCTCCCCTCATCAGTGGAACCAGAACTCATGCTCCCCACCTCACCTTCTACTCTGGTCAGCATAAGCTGGCCAGAAGAGAGAGAGAGAGCTGGGGAGAAGGGGGCATCCACCGTGAGGCCCCCGGTCCCGGAGGGCCGTAAGGACTGCAAGGTGATTAGAGGGTGGAGGGACCAGGAGGACAAGGCATGAATAACTTCTTCACCACAGCCCTGCCTATCACTGTTCTACTTGGGATCTTTTTTGGTTTTCTTTTTTTAGCGACAGGGTCTGGCTCAATCACCAGGCTGGAGTGCAGTGGTGTAATGATAGCTCACTGCAGCTTTGAACTTTTTTTTTTTTAAGATGGGGTTTCACCATATTGGTCAGGCTGGTCTTGAACTCCCGACCTCAGGTGATTCACCTGCCTTGGCCTCCAAAGTGCTTGGATTACAGGCGTGAGCCACCACGCCCGGTCCTTGAACTTTTGAGCTCAAGTGATCCTACCCCTGCAGCCTCCTCAGTAGCCTGGGACTACAGGCACATGCTACCACAGTAAGTTAATGGTTTTCTTTTTATTTTTATAGAGACAGTGTCTCCTATTCTCCTCAGGCTGATCTAAAGTCCTGGTCTCAAGCAATCCTCCCGCCTCAGTCTCTGGAAGTGCTGGGATTTCAAGGCATGAGCCACCACACCCACCCCTCTAGTTAGAACCTTTAAGGCAACTAACTAAAACTTTTAAAATAGAACTACATAGCTTCTTTGATGTCCCATATGTGTTTGTTTCAGGAAAATGGGGCATCAAATGAGCATCAGTAGCTCCCTTCCTGTGTCTCTGTAGAGACAGGATCCAGGAAGCCAAGATTATCTGTCCAGAAAATAGCTCTATTTTCAGTTTCTACTCCCCAAGTGGCTCCCTAGAGTCACATGTTGCAGGAGAGAAGAGGAAAGACCTGCTAAGTCGTTGGCTGCATGTCTACCTGTCTGGCCCCACAATGAACTGAACCTTCCTTAAGAAACAGCTCATTCCTTGTTTGTCTTTCCCACCTACCCTCATGTAGTAACCAGACTCAGTATTTTGCCCAGAGAGACTCTTCAATAAATGGTTATTAATATTTATGCCAAAATAAAAAAAAAATAACATTTATTGAGCACAGTCTCTCAGATTGGCTTTATGCTAATGGTGGTAGGAGATACAGGACAAAGTATCGTAGGTGAGAAATACTGCTTTTAGAGAGTTAAAAAATATAATAAAAATAACAAATTGTATGGGCATAAAAGGAAAGCTAACAATTTAAGTCTTTACCATGAGAAAAGTTTAGAGAGGTTCAGTCACATACACAAGGCACACAGATGGTAAGTGATGAAACCAGGATTCTAGGACTCTCCAAAACATCAAAACATTTAGCCAATGAAGGCAGTAGGGAAGGGACTCTGGGCCATTAACCAAATACCTCCGGGAAAAAGATTTCTGAAAAATTAACGTCAAACCTGGACTAGGGCCTGATCTAACTTCTGGCCCAAATTATTGTAGGATCTGGAAATTATTTTTTTAAGCCAAAGATGTCTGAATAATAGGCCAAGGTCCACTTTTTCTGATTGAACTAGCTCTTTCTCGGTACTCAGCATGGTTAGCAGGTCCTGACACTGTCATTATTTCTGGCTGACTCTCTTAAATGATACGTTTAAGTCAACAGGTCAACATGAGACACAGGAGCCTTCATGCCTAGTTTAGAGCTTTCAGGGAGTAGACAGTTTTCAATCAACTTCTCTCTTCTTATCCAAATCTTTACTGGTTTGTTTGTTTTTCTTACTGGTGAGCCTAAGGCACCCAAAATTTAAGCTTCTTAGGCATCCCACAGCAGCAAAGCCCATTAAAACCAGAACCACAAGTAACTAAAATCCGAGACTCAGTGTTGTTAGGGAAAAGCCTCGCTGAGATATCTGCACTTTGTAGCAGACTTTTTCATCGGTTTGTCCACTCCGCCCACACCCCCTTCATCATAAGTGGGAAGCAGATATGCAGAGATAAGAGGCCATGTGCCTGGGTCGCTGGCAAGAGGGATGTCCTGGTGGCCCAGCTGCTGGTGCCAGTGCCCATGGGGCCTGCTGCCCTGCCTGCCCTTGGGTTGTACTTTTAGTCTTAAGATCATTTTAATTGTCCTGAACAAAGACATCATTGCTGTTTATCCATTTGTCACTAGAGTCCTTTATTACATTTTGTGAGTTTTCGTTTACATCTTTGCTATACCTCTCTAGGTTTGTGAGTTTACTTACGTAATTGGAGTAGTTACTTGATTTTGCTTTCATGTAATCAGGACAAAATACATTTGGCTTCTCCACAATGGAATATAACAGTAAGCCAAAAAGTAAATTGCAAGTATTTGGGGAGATAGGAAAAGATTATCTTCAATTATAAATCTAAATTATATCTCTAGTCACAAATTGTGAAGGGGATTTCCAAATAGCTTTTTAAAAATTACTTGTTTCTTTTATTTACACAGTATCACCACATTCCATTATCTTAACTCTTAAAATCTCTGAACTGGGAATGCCATACAGACTAACTCAATTGTCATTTTACAGATCAGGAAATCAAGTCTCAGAGAGGTTAAATGTTCCATTAGGCTGTTTGGCCCAGAAAAGATTATTTTAGGTCAGTGCCTCCACCCCTGGCCTTGACATCAGTGGGAAACAGATATTTCTACAACTCTCCTGCCAGTAGGAGTTTCCCTAATTGCTTTGGGCAGGGGGCCCCATCTTTGAAGCATGTTTTTAGGGACAAATGGGGGTCTCTTCATTGCCAACAACTCATTCCTATGTGATAGGATGTTGTGAAGTATTGACTGATGTTTTTCCTGCTCTTGACTTTGATTTATGACACAGAGATAATGAACTATTGAGGTGTAAATTGTCCAAATCCCTTGGAATTCAAAGAAAGTCCCACTTCTGGCTACAGGATGACCCTCTCGCCTGTCACCACTGACCACAGGGTGCAGTAGAGGTCATGCTGGGGCCCTTTGGGAGGAGAGCTATAAGCGGGCTGGAATCTGGAAAGAGGTTGATTTTGGGGAAATCCTTCATATTTAACGTGAGGCTACTTCCCTCTCAAGGAGAAGGCCACCAACTACTTCCTCCCTTGAGGCACAGAAGTGAGGCCAAAGAGAACTGCCTTGTAAACTATGGTGGGCAGATGGTCATTTCTATCCCTAGCTGAGTGTCTGCTCAGCCTCCTGATGTACTACTGATACACCCCCGCAGCTGAGCCCTGTGGAGAGATCAGAGGCAGGGTAGGGAGACAAAGAGGGGAAAGAACATCTCCCTCAGATTCTCATTTCACTAAAGGCAGAGAAAATCAATTCATCTTGTGCTAAAGTCTTCAGAGGAGAGAGAAGGTTGGGCAGAGGAAGGAGCTCTGGGGCTTCTGGGCCGCCATAGTCAAGGACACAGAGAAAAACAAGGCACAAGGCCCCTAGCTGGTGGAGGAAATGGGTTTTTGAAAGGGGCTAGTAATGCTTTTTGGGTGTTGAAGGGGATACTTGAGGCTGAATAACTGGCCAGTGGAGTTCCTTGTGTTTCCCATTTGTCCAACCCATGGACAAGGAGTGTGGATTCAGGAAGAAGCTTGCCAGAGTGACCACGTCTGGAAAGGTTGTCTTGTGGAGCTTATCGTTTCTCTGCCCCACATCCCAGTATCAGAAAAGTCAGTGCAGAGAAGTGAAGGGGAAACCATTCTTCAGCTGCATTTCCCCCTCTACCCCACTGCCCCATCCCAGGCAACTAGAGCCCCCATAGCAGCCTGAGCTGGGCGGCAGGGTTGGGAGGAAGAGAACTTTGAATTGAACAAGGCATGGCTGTTTCAAAATGAATAGGTCTAAGTTTTAAGACCCTGATGAGGTTGCCCCAATAACTAAAAGTGATGAGAAAATATAGAATCTAACCATGATGTTCCTATTTCCTGGAATGGAGGGTTTGAAGGAGCCGACATTGACTGAGTGCTCTTCTTGGGTTTTGTGCTATGCCAAGTGTTTTGTGCTATGCCAAGTGTTTTTTACTATGCCAAGTGTTTTGTCCTATGCTAAGTGTTTTATATGGTACAGCAGTTATGGTGGGTTGTGGATCGATGGGCAAAGAAAAAAATAGTTTCAAATCCACCATGTGCTTATCTTATGTGCCCGATTTATCTTGCCAAGAATCCAGAAACTTTGAGAAGCAGGTAGCACAACAAGGGGTTCATTTTTTATATCTATAGACTTGCTCCTGACCTCCAGTGTCCCTAACAAGTGGTGAACTTCTGGTGACAGCATGCATACAAAGCAAAGCCTGCACAGATCTGAGAAGCTCTTGGCTTGCTCTGCCATCACTTTTTTATACCTGAGATTGCATTACTATTCTGCAAAAATTTGCAGTTATTTAAGGACATGTTTACGAATATTGGATCCTCCTGGTTCTTGAACTAAAGTTGCTGGCAGGCAGACCATATTCTCATCCACAGGGAAAAATAGAATCATGCCCAGGTCTTCCTGATCATTAACGCTGCCTCCAACCCTCCACTTTCCCATATACACATCATCCTTGTAATCCTGTATCCCAAATCTATGTCAACTTATTACTGCTTACAACGGGCCTGTGGCGTAGAACACAGCTGAGACTAAAGACGTTACCTTACTTGCCCAAAGTTACACAGCCAGTAAGTAGCCAAGCCGAATTTTAAACACTGGCCTGCTTGACTGTTACCAATTCTCATACTGCCCTTTTCAGAAGGAGGCACGGAGCTTTCCCCAGCTTCTCCATCTAGTGGCTGGGTCAGGATGGGGGCAGCACATTGGAGAATATTGCATCCCAGGGATGTGGTAAGCTTCAATCCCCAAAGTCCTAAAAGCCCTTTAGTTGTGGCCAGGGTGGGTCCTCAGGAGATCAGGCCCCTCAACCAAGTGTTTGGGGAGAGACTCTAGCTTTGGGCTACCTTGGTAGCCTCTGCAGAACATCCTGGGCTGTAGATAGCAAAAGGCCTATCAACTCAGACACCTCTCTTCATAATCAGAAGAACCATCCATTTTTTTCAGGTCTCTCGTGTTCTAAGCACTATACCAGATACATTATATAAATATTATTTGATCATTGTAATATGCTTTGAGATAAATGTTATTATTGTTTAATTTTTTTAGTTGGGGAAACTAAGGCTCAAAAGAGTGAGTTTCTGATAAGTGCCATGGTTGGGACTGGAATTGAGTTCTATGTGGTAGATTGCCTGCATCAAGGCCCTGTGTCTTCATTGCTCCCATTGTGGCCAGGGCACTCTGTTCTGCCAGACTTTGGACTCATATGACATATTTGGCCAATGAGCCATTGTTACTTCATTTGTAAACATATGGAATACAAGCCAATTATACTTGCCCTTATACTCCTCTTGTTTCTCTTTACCATAAGAATATGCTTGGGTAGCCTAGAGGATGAGACAGATGGAGATCTACCAGACCAGCCCAGTAGTTCACAGATGAGTGAGAGAGCCCAGCTAAGATCAGCAAGCCATCTAGCTATCCAACCTGTAGCTGACCAGCTTCTGACTATAGATGCATGAGCAAGCAGGCCCTCCTGATCCGAGCTCAACATAGTAGACCCCTCAGCCAACCCTATAGGTTCAAAGAAAACAACAACAAAAAAAAAGTGTTTAAGCTTCGGGGTGGTTTATTAACAGCAATAGCTGTCAAATACAGTATGTCTCCAAACCTGCAAACCTGTGTTTTTTCCTCCTCACTATATGAAACTCATAACCTTAAATCCAACACTGTGTCAGAGGGACTTCGTTGTCAGGGTAAGAGGTTGTACTGGATGACTTCCAAAGTACCCTCAACGCCAGGATCTATGATTCTCGTGCAGTAAGCAAAATCTGTCAGCAGTTTTCTTTCATCATTTTTCTCTCTCTCTCCAGGTAACTTTGGGCCACTTTATGACAGCCCAGATGTCTCTGATCCTGTATTGTGGTGCCCTAGTCTGGTCAACACTTGGAGTTTCATAACCCTCCAGAGCTTCAGTTTCTTCATCTACAAAATAATCATGGGGCTTCCACTAGGTCTTGCTATTAATCTGGTAAAGGCTTTTTCTTCAAACAACACCAATAAGAAGGATCAAAAATAGTTTGCTTTTTTTTCAAGCTGGAGAGTGGCACACATCCACAGTTTTATCTAGGATTAGGTCCGAGGAATCGCTCCTGTTCTCCGTTACAATGAAGTCCAAAGGGCCTTGATCATATTGACATCCCAGAGAGTATCATTCGGGTCCTCACTATTGATTGAACTTAATAAGTAGGAAGTGACAAGTAGTTTGGATACTGTAGTAAAATACATGTATACCAGATGGAGGGAGCTACATCCCAAGGAGCTTCAGATAATCTCCACATTGGCGTAGTTTTTGGGTCCAAAAGTCTGAATCATGCTGAGAAATCCCATCCAAGGTAAAGGACAAGTTGTACTTTGCTTTTCCTACCACTAAGAACAGGCACAGCACTAAATAGGCTTCTCTGGATTCTGGAGGCAGCATATTCCATATTGGGACTAATTCTCCAACACATTTATTGAGTGACTCAGAAGGCTTCCAGGTTTGAGTGGGACCAGAGCAAGAGAACCTGTAGCAGATTCAGGCTGTGATGCAGTGAAAAGTGTTCTGCCATTCAAGACATATGACTCGTCAGACTCAATAGTGCTAAAGATAGCTATGACAGATACCAATTCTGTGTGGAGTCTCTGCCAAGGTCCAACAGAAGAGTCACAGCACAGACCCAAGGGTCCTGGAGCAAGGCCATGCCATCTATGGCAGAGAATTAGTTACCATATGCAAAGCAACATCTGCTACGTTCTGGGCCCTAGCAGAGGTTAAGTACCTGAGCATGGGACATAAAATTAGAGATCATGAGATGGGTATTATCAGACTCACCATGTCATGAAGGCAGGCAATCCATTTTACAATAGAAATGGTACATTTAAACTTGGATCCAAGTAGACCCAAAAGGTACAAATAAGTTTACATGAATAAATTACACAGACCTTCATGTTACCTACCTCTGTTGCACAAATACCTCAACCTCAGCTGTCACCTATGACCTCATGGAGATTCCCCAGCAATCAACTAACAGAGGAGAGAAAAAAAACTCCAGCCTGGCACAGATGGAATACCTGAATAAGCACAGCTATTACATTTCAGAAATACTCAGAGGTAGTCCCAAAGGACAGTGCAAAAGGAAAATCCTCCAAGTCAGCAAGACTTTCACCAGTGCAGTTGGTCACTCAGTTTAAATAAAGCAAGAAACTGTTTGAGGTACAGACATACACAGAATCTAGAGAAGTGAAAAATGGCTTGGCTGTCTGTAGGGATCCTGGGAAGAGAAAGATTGGAAGATCAAAGAAAAGGAAGTTTTGGAAAGAGTCGTGGAAATGGAAGCAACACACCTGTATCTTTGAAGAGGAGGCACTGAACAGGTAGACAGGATGAATTGTCCTATGGATCTAAGCCAGCATCTCCTCTCAGCCACCTCAGTACTTGGGCAATGAGCCCATGAGTGGCCAGTGTGGCATGGATGGGGCTATCAGTGAACCCAAGATTATGGCATTCCACTCATTAAAGCTCTTCTAGCCACTGTCATTCATGAATATCCTTCCTGACAGCTACAGAGACTGACACTGAACTCTTGCTATGGCACTACTATCTTAAGGAAACCGGCAAGCCAAATGGTAGCATTCATAATTTATCACATGATTACTATATTACTAGAAGCGTTTGCATCACAATCCTGCAAAACACAGTCTGAAACACTATAATTCCATATGTTGAAATCCTGAAAAATCAAAATCCCGAAAGTCTAAAATCCCTGACCTCTAAAATTCTGAAGATCACAATCACAGAATAGTTGCATCATGGTAGAACTATTACCTTGTTGTTGTCTTTATTTGGAAATCAACTATGGCTTAAGAAGATGTGTATGTGTGCAAGTTAACAAGGAGTGGATTTGTGGGCTTAATTTTCGGTGTCAACTTAACTGGATTGAGAAATACGTAGAAACCTGGTAAAGCATTATTTTGGTGTTGCTGTTGAATCACCAGTATTGTTTCCACCAAATTTGTGACCAGTATATGAATGCATGCAGAATGGATTTCCAAGTACCCAAAACAACACAGAAGCATGATGCAGAATATTGGAAAATTTAATAAGGAACGTTCATGTGAGTGACTCACAGAAAAAGTTCAAACAGAGCAATGACATGTAAAAAAGTAATATGAATGTATTCTCCAAGGAGAGCCATATCCAAAAAGAAAAATAGCAGCTATCCATCATGCTGCAAGATTTTAGCTGATGTTCATGAAAGTTAGCCAGGTCTTATGAATGATGGCCATGCAATTGCCCATAATCTATTCCTGTAATATACTTTTTCATATGTTAAATTTCTTTTTATGTTGCTTCTTTTCTCTTTTTTTAGCTTTTTTTCACTACTTTAAATTGTGAACATTATTTTTTGACAATTTTTATGCTATGTGTTTAATCTTTGCATCATTTCCAATAACGGAAGTATAAAGTGTGTAGAGATTTTTTGAGAGTTCTAATTTATTTTATGCATTTGTTGCAAATTTGACCTTATAAAATGTATTATCACAACTGTGTGTGTGAGCATTGCGTGTATACATAAGAACATTGAAACTTTCTCAATAAATTAAGGGACATTCTTTTTGTACATCCGCACTTGTGAAAGATAAAATTTCTCAAAACCTCAGCTCAAAACCGCGTATGGGTGACCCCATATGCAGTGGTGATTCATAGTGATTTCTGATTGAACTTGTCAAAAAACTCAGGTTGCTCATCACAGTACTTCAGATGACAAACAGTTATAAAGCTGAGTGCACACAATTACCAACTATAGTGACATTTGTTTATACATATCCCTTTTTGACCTATTTCTTTTTTATTTTCTTCTTTTTTTTTTTGAGATTTCTTTCCTCTACTTTTTTTTTTAATTGTACTTTAGTTTCTGGGGTACATGTGCAGATCATGCAGGATTGTTGCATAGGTACATAAATGGCAAGGTGGTTTGCTGCCTTCATCCCCCCATCACCTGTATCTGGTATTTCTCCCCTCATTATCCCTCCCCACCCTCCCCACCCCCACTGTCCCTCCCCTAACCTCCCCCTCCACTGACCACAGTGTGTGATGCTTCCCTCCCTGTGTTCACGTGTTCTAACTCACCTATTTCTTTACCATACAGTTTGCCTACTCATGCCTATTATATCTGTGTGACTGTCGTTGGTATATCTGTTTATGCTTGCAAAAATATGTATGTTATTATTGCCCATTTTATTGTTTAAAGCAGCCTATGAAATGTTCTAATATGTTTTTATATGTTTTTCAAATAAATCCTCGTTTAAAAATGTAAATAAATATATTTTAAATAATTTTAAAAATTATTTTTTCCAGATCTTTTGGAATTTCAACATTTGAGATTATGGCATTCAGGATTATGATTGGCTTGGATATGCTGGACCCCTTCATATCCAGTGATTCGTCCTCACCAGAATTGATATCTCTCTCTCTAGGTGGGGGTTTGCCTTCCCTGCCTGTGGTGACCCTCTCAGCACCCCTGGCTCCAGGTCTTACAGAATGCCTGATTTATTGACATGGAATTCACATGTTACATTGTATCAGGCCAACAGACCTATTTTACAGTAAAGAGGAGGTGATGTCTGGCATATGACTATGGAACTCATTTGTACTACTATATACTAAATCACCTGGTAGAAGCCAGAATGATAGAGTGATGGAATGGTCAATTAAAGGCTCAGCTATGGCATCATGTCAAGGAAAACATATCCATTCCTCTGGGGTGCAGTATACACAATGAATCAATAGCTGACATACAATGTTGTATACCCAATGGCTCGAATACATGATTCTGGGAACCAAGAGGGTGGGAGTAGCATTGACCCCTCTCACCATACTTCTCAAGGACTCACTTGTGAATTTGTGCTTTCTATTCCTGCAGTCTTAGGTTGTGATGTGTTATTGGTTCTTTTTTATGAGCAGTAGGAGAAGGATGTTTCCACAGGGGCACTCAATAAAGGTTCTATTGAATCCGAAACTACTATTAGCATCTAGTTATGTTTGATTTTTAAAGCCAGTGGGCGAAAAGGCAGATTCATGAATTATAAATTATTAATATAACTCTTTTCTCAGGTTATGATGAGGAGCTAGGATTAATGTTGTATAGTCAGAGCAGGAAAGAGCACATCTGGAATCAGAGGTATTTCTTGGTGCTTCCATGTTCATAAATGGCCAATTGTAGGAATCATGATCCAACAAGGAAAAAACAACCATGGGCTCCAATCCCTTCAGAGATGAAGGTCGGTTACCCCACCAGACAAGCATCCTATACCTACTGAAGTGAAGCCAAAAGTGAGAAAACTATGGAAAGGATAGTAGAGGAAGAAGATGACAAATGCCAGTTATAGCCTAGGATCAGTGGCAGCCACAGAGGCTACAGCGTGTTCCATCAATCCTCCTGAATTGAGTGTTTAATAGATCTTGAGACCACACGGCACCTTGAAGTCTCTCTGATGCACTAGATTTAACATAGGGCAAGAACGGATCCAAGCAATGTGAAAAGACCAATGGATGTTGGTCCAGACTTGTTCCTTGCTTTATGTCCTCTTAGTCCACCTTTTTACTTTGGTCATTGCTGCCACAACATGCAGGTATAACCTGGAAACACTGTTCTCTGCCACTGTACTAGTTTCCTATGGTTGCTATAACAAATTACCACAAAACTTGGTAGCTTAAAACAACCAGGGTTGTTTTAAGTTGTTTTAAGTCTGCTTCTCCTCACAGAGTTCTGGGGGCCAGAAATCCAAATTAAGTCTTACAGGGCTAGTGTTGGCAGAGTCATTCTCCCTCTGGAGGCCTAAGGGGAGAATCTCTTTCCTCACTTTTTCTGGTCTTGACCTATATTCCTTGGCTCATGACCCCTTCTTCCATCTTCAAAGCCAGTGGTGTAGCATCTTGTCTCTCTGAATCTGCTTTCATCTATGGCCTTCTTTTTCAATGTGTACTCAAATCCCCCTTTTATAAGGACAATTGGGATTGCACTTAGGGCTCACCCAGACAATCAAGAATAATCTCTCCATTTCGAAGTGTTTAACTTAATCACATCTGAAAAATCCAATTTTTTTCATATAAAGTAGTATTCGTAGGTTCCAGAGGTTAGGACCTGTATACCTTTGGGGGCCATGATTAAGCCCACCATAGCAACCACCATATGGGATGCCTAAGGGAACATGATCAGGCATTCTGGTGCACACAAAAAATATATAAAAGTTTAGCCAGGCACAGTGACTCACACCTGTAATCCCAGAACTTTGGGAGTAATCCCAGAACTTTGGGAGGCTGAGGCAGGTGGATTGCTTGAGCTCAGGAGTTCAATACCAGCCTTGACAACATGGCAAAAACCTCATCTCTACTACATATGCACACACACAAAAAAAATAGCCAGGCATGGTGGTGCACACATGTGGTCCCAGCTACTTGGAAGGCTAAAGTGGGAGGATAGCTTGAGGCTGGGAGGTAGAGGTTGCAGTGAGCTGAGACTGTGCCACTGCACTCCAACCTGGGTGACAGAGTGAGATCTGGTCTCAAAAAACAAAACAAAACAAAACAAAAAAGAAACAAAAAGAAAAGGCAGTGGCTGGCAAGATGGCTGAATAGGAACAGCCCTGGTCTGCAGCTCCCAGCAAGAAAGCAAGTGGCTTCTGCATTTTCAACTGAGGTACTGCACTCATCTCATTAAGACTGGTTAGAAAGTAGGTGCAGCCCACGGAGGGCAAGCCAAAGCAGGTTGGGGCATTGCCTCACCCAGGAAGTGCAAGGGGTCAGAGAACTCCTTCATCTAGCCAAGGGAAGCCCCAAGGGGCTGTGCCGTGAGGAATGGTGCATTCTGGCCTAGATACTACGCTTTTTCCATGGTCTTCATGACCTGCAGATCAGGAGATTCCCTCTGCTGACTACATCACCAGGACCCTGGGTTTCAAGCACAAAAGTGGGCAGCCATTTGGGCAGACACCAAGCTAGCTGCAGGAGTTTTTTTTCATACCTCAGTGGTGCCTGGAACGTCAATGAAACAGAACCATTCACTCCCCTGGAAAGGGGGCTAAAGCCAGGGATCCAAGTGGTCTAGCTCAGTGGACCCCTTCCCCACAGAGCCCAGCAAGCTAAGATCCACTGGCTTGAAGTTCTTGCTGCCAGCACAGCAGTCTGAAGTCAACCTGGGACACTTGAGCTTGGTGCGGCGAGGGGCCCCTGCCATTACTGACGCTTGTGTAGGTGCTTTTCTCCTCACAGAGTAAACAAAGCCACCTGGAAGTTCAAACTGGGCCAAGCCCACAACAGCTCAGCAAAGCCACTGTAGCCAGACTGCCTTTCTAGATTCTCCTTTCTGGGCACGGCATCTCTGAAAGAAAGGCAGCAGCCCCAGTCAGGGGCTTATAGATCAAACTCCCATCTCCCTGGGACAGAGCACCTGGGGGATGGGGCAGCTGTAGGCGCAGCTTCAGCAGACTTAAACGTTCCTGTCTGCCAGCTCTGAAGAGAGCAGCAGATCTCCCAGCATGGCATTCAAGCTCTGCTAAGGGACAGACTGCCTCCTCAAGTGGATCCCTGACCCCCATACCTCCTGACTGGGAGACACCTCCCAGCAGGGGTCAACAGATACCTCATACAGGAGAGTTCCAGCTGGCATCTGGCTGGTGTCCTTCTGGGACAAAGCTTCCAGAGGAAGGAACAGGCAGAAATCTTTCCTGTTTTGCAGCCTCTGCTGGTGATACTCAGGCAAACAGGATCTGGAGTGGATCTCCAGCAAACTCCAGCAGACCTGCAGCAGAGGGGCCTGACTGTTAGAAGGAAAACTAACAAACAGAAAGGTATAGTATCAGCATCAAGAAAAAGGACATCAACACAAAAACCCCATCCAAAGATCACCAACGTCAAAGACCAAAGGTAAATAAATCCAAGAAGATGAGGAAAAACGAGTGAAAAAAGGCTGAAAATTCCCAAAACTAGAATGCCTCTTTTCCTCCAAAGGATTACAACTCCTCGCCAGCAAGGGAACAAAACTGGATGGGGAATGAGTTTGACAAATTGACAGAAGTAGGCTTCAGAAGGTGGGTAATAAACTCTTCCCAGTTAAAGGAGAATGTTCTAACCTAATGCAAGGAAGTTAAGAACCCTGAAAAAAGGTTAGAGGAATTGCTAACTAGAATAACCAGTTTAGAGAAGACAATAAATGACCTGATGGAGCTGAAAAACACAGCATGAGAACTTCGTGAAGACTACACAAGTATAAATAGCTGAATCAGTCAAGCACAAGAAAGAATATCAGAGATTGAAGATCAACTTAATGAAATAAAGCATGAAGACAAGATTAGAGAAAAAAGAATGAAAAGGAACTAACAAAGCCTCCAAGAAATATGGGACTATGTGAAAAGGCCAAAGCTACATTTGATTGGTGTACCTGAAAGTGATGGGGAAAATGGAACCAAGTTGGAAAACACACTTCAGGATGTAATCCAGGAGAACTTCCCCAACCTAGCAAGACAGGCAAACATTCAAATTAAGGAACAAAGATACTCTTTGAGAAGAGCAACCCCAAGAAACATAATCGTCAGATTCACCAAGGTTTAAATGAAGGAAAAAATATAAAGGGCAGCCAGAGAAAAAGGTTGGTTACCCACAAAGGGAAGCACATCAGACTAACAGCAAATCTCTCTTCAGAAACCCTACAAGCCAGCAGAGAGTGGGGGCCAATATTCAACATTATTAAAGAAAATAATTTTCAATCCAGAATTTCATATCCAGGCAAACTAAGCTTCATAAGTGAAGGAGAAATAAAATCTCAAGCAAATGCTGAGAGATTTTGTCACCACCAGGCCTGTCTTACAAGAGCTCCTGAAGAAAGCACTAAATATGAAAGGAAAACCCAGTACCAGCCCCTGAAAAAAACATACCGAATTGTAAAGACCATCAACGTTATGAAGAAACTGTATCGAATAATGGGCAAAATCACCAGCTAGCATCATAATGACAGTATCAAATTCACACATAATAATATTAACCGTAAATGTAAACAGGCTAAATGCCCCAATTAAAAGACAGACTGGCAAATTGAATAAAGAGTCAAGACCCATCAGTGTGTTATATTCTGGAGACTCCTCTCACATGCAAAGACACACATAGGCTCAAAATAAAGGGATGGAAGACTATTACTAAGCAAATGGAAAGCAAAAAGAAGTGGGAGTTGCAATCATAGTCTCTGATAAAACAGACTTTAAACCAACAAATATCAAAAGAGACAAAGAAGGGCATTACATAATGGTAAAGGGATCAATGCAGCAAGAAGAGCTACCTATCCTGAATATATATGCACTTAATACAGGAGCACCCAGATTCATAAAGCAAGTTCTTAAAGACTTACAAAGAGACTTAGATGCCACACAATAATAGTGGGAGGCTTTAACACCCCACTGTCAATATTAGATCAATGAGACAGAAAACTAACAAGGATATTCAGGACTTGAACTGAGCTCTGGACCAAGCAGACATAATAGATATCTACAGAACTCTCCACCACAAATCAAAAGAATATACATTCTACTCAGCACTACATCACACTTATTCTAAAGTTGACCACATAATTGGAAGTAAAACACTCCTCAGCAAATGCAAAAGAATGGAAATCATAACAAACAGTCTCTCAGACCACAGTGCAATCAAATTAGAACTCAGAATTAAGAAACTCACTCAAAACCACACAGCTATGTGGAAACTGAACAATCTCCTCCTGAATGATTACTGGGTAAATAACAAAATTAAGGCAGAAATAAAGAAGTTCTTTGAAACCAATGAGAACAAAGACACAATGTGTCAGAATCTCTGAGACACGGCTAAAGCAGTATTTAAAGGGAAATTTATAGCACTAAATGCCCACAGGAGAAAGTGGGAAAGATCTAAAATCAACAAGACTTCAAGACTGAAACACCAAAAGCAACTGCAACAAAAGCCAAAATTGATAAATGGGATCTAATTAAACTAAGGAGCTTCTGTACAGCAAAAGAAACTGTCATCAGAGTAAACAGGCAACCTACAGAATAGGAGAAAAATTTTGCAATTTAACCATCTAACAAAGGGCTAATATTCAGACTCTACAAAGAACTTAAACTAATTTACAAGAAAGAAACAACCCCATGAAAAAGTGAGTAAAAGATAAGAACAGACACTTCTCAAAAGAAGACATTTATGCAGCCAAGAAACGTGAAAAAAAAGCACATCACCACCAGTCATTAAATCAAAACCTCAATGAGACATCATCTCACATCATTTAGAATGGCAATTACTAAAACGTCAGGAAACGATAGATGCTGGAGAGGATGTAGAGAAATAGGAATACTTTTACACTGTTGGTGGAAGTGTAAATTAGTTCAATCATTGTGGAAGACAGTGTGGTGATTCCTCAAGGATCTAGAACCAGAAATACCATTTGACGCAGCACTTTGGGAGACAAGGTGGGAGTATCACTTAAACCCAGGAGTTTGAAGCTAGCCTGGGCAACATGGTGAGGCTGTATTTCAACAAAAAATACAAAAG
>CAUYLG010025236.1:0-167131 GCA_963573385.1 Cacajao melanocephalus
AGCATGGGAAGAAAAGCCAGATATAGGTGAAGGGGAGGAAAGCAGCAAATCACACTGCCACGTGTGTACCTATGCAACAATCTTGCATGTTCTTCACATGTACCCCAAAACATAAAATACAATAAAAATTTAAAAAAAAAAGTGTTAAGGAGAGTTGCCAAGGAAAGGTGATATTTAAGCCAGGCCTAAAAGGAGTGGGCAATCACCAGACAGAAGAGGGGAGAGAAAAGGACATTTTATACACTCAATGCCTAAAGACACTTGGGAAGAGACAGAGAATCTAAACCACCACAAAGAATGCTCCAAAGAAAGGGCTCTTCTGAGAAAAAAGGCTGATTTTCTGGAATCCATGTGAGAGAAACCCTGCCATCTTTTGTTGGTAAAATAATTTAAAAATACAAGAGTGATAAAGAAAATTAGCTTTATTTATGTAATTTAGAAAAACTGATTGTAGTGTTGAGTTTGTCAAATGTTTTCACTCTGAACAATTTATAATAGTATTTATATACAAACATAATAAAATAGAGTACATCACATTGCTTTTGATTCAAAGTGTTTTCTCAATTCTGACATGCCCCTATCACTTCAGTTTGTAGTTTTTAACAGGGAAATGCTCTGTTTTGATCTGGTGCTTGATTCACACAGTGTAACACTGAATAGAAGAATCAATGATCATGAACAGGGTTAAAAATATTTTTAGCCAATATGATTTTATCATTAATCTTTTTTCTTTTGAGACAGAATCTTGCTCTGTCGCCTAGGCTGGAGTGCAGCAGTGGTGCAATCTCGGCTCACTGCAACCTCTGCCTCCTGCATTCAAGCGATTCTCCTGCCTCAGCCTCCCAAGTAGCTAGGACTACAGGTGCCTGTCACCACACCCGGCTAATTTTTTTTGGATTTTTAGTGAGATAGGGTTTCACAATATTGGCCAGGCTGCTTGTGATTTGCCCACCTTGGCCTCCCAAAGTCCTGGGATTATAGGCATGAGCCAACATGCCTCGCCTCATTAATCTTTTCTTTATAATAAAATATGTTTCATGTTAAAAAAACATACTTGTATTCACTGATAACCTAAATTTGTTGTACGAAGCTTGGCATTTATATAAACCCATAGTTAAACTGTGATATAGATACCAAATTTTATGTCATACTATAAAGTTGTAATTTGTACTATTATATTTATTTATTTAGAGATGCAGTCTTACTCTTGTCACCCAGGCTGGAGTACAGTGGCACAATCTCAGCTCACTGCAACCTCCGCCTCTCGTGTTCAAGCAATTCTCCTGCCTCAGCCTCCTGTGTATCTGGGATTACAGGCACCTGCTAGTGTGCCCAGCTAATTTTTATATTTTTAGTAGAGACGGGGTTTCAGCATCTTGGCCAAGCTGGTCTTGAACTCCTGACCTCATGATCCACCCACTTCAGCCTCCCAAAGTGCTGGAGTTATAGGTGTGAGCCACGGCACCCAGCCAAGGCAGAATCTTAAATCAGCAATTGGGATACAATATTAGTGTAGATCATTTACGCTAGAGCCATATTTTTACCATATTTTTATCTATCACAGTATTAAGTATGCCACATGTGTATGGACTGTTAGAAGAAATCCATTTCATTTTTACAGCAGTGAATTGTTTAGTAAGTTTAGTTCTTTAGCACTTTCTTAAAATTCTTGATGAGATAGCTCCATTGTCTTTTTAAATGGAAAAAAACCCACAACCCCCGCCCCCCCAGCCACCAAATACAAAAAAATGTTAAGTATGCTGTTACTTTGAAAGGTCACAGCTATTTAAGGTAAAACAATCAACTAGACCTCCAAGAGCACTTGTGTCTAACATGTCACTTTTGTCCCCAAAGAGAAGGAAATGATTAAGTATTATATTAAGGTGCTTACTATTCCAAAAAAATAACATCAGAGGAAACTGGTCTTTAATTGGATGCTTGAATTTTTTCCAGGACTCTTAGTATATTTCGATGTTGGTATCTTGACTTTGACACTTTCCTGATTGCCCTTTATAGCAGCCTCAAGGCGGGCTTTTAGGGCTGGAGAAGAAGCCACTAAACTTTTAAAAACAGATGAATACTGAGGTCCAATCTGCATGAGATTTTGCAGAGCAAAGTCATGTAAACTTCTCATTATGGAAGTTGCTGATCCCAGAGCATTTTCATCCAAAAGGAAGGAAATGAGGATGGGTAAAAGACAAGCCACCAGCTGAGAGCCTAGAAAGAAAACAAATGATATAAGTTCAGGGACATAAATATTCGTAATATAAGGCTGCAAATGCACTTGATCTGTATACATTTTTCCCCACTAAAGAAAACAATTTGTCCAATCTCTTCTAAATTAATACTAAATAATATCAATACTTGGGATTAACATAACACCTTTCAATGAATGTGAAATACAGATATAATGTGATTAAATGTTTTGTAATTTAAGTAACAGTAAAATCCTGATTTTTGTAGAGATTCTGAGTTAGTATGAATTTAGTGCTGACACTTACGATGGTGTTCTTCAGCAACAGTAACCAGTGTTTCTAAGACCTTTATGCCTTCTTGGAAGATCTGAAGCTCAGCAGTGTTTTCAGGTTTTCTCTTGTCTATTTCCTGTAGTTTTTCCATGATACAGGATGCTAAAGAGTAAATATATGGGTAGGAAACAGCTGGATTTGGATACTGAAAGATGGAATGTAGGAGCTGGTAGGTCTTGAGTTGTACCTAATCAGGTAAGAGAAAAGAATAGCAAATACTATGAATAAGTTTTTAAAAAGTCCCTGAGGACTCTTTGCTCTTTAAAGTAGCAAAGGTATTTACATTTATTTCTAATTTATCTTTAATTTTGAAAGTCCAAGGGCCAACAGGCAATCAAACTTCTGTGCTAACAGTGGTTGTGACAGTTTGGAATGGGAAAAAGACATATAGGTACAACAGGGAAACAAACTGAGTGGTAACTTTTTCTTTTTTCTCTAATTCCTGTTTTTCCCCTCATGTCTTTCTCCATAATGTGAAACAAAAACAAAACCACCACCCAAAGCCCTCCTTAACATTTTTATGGGTAGAAAGCAAAAAACAAAAAAACACCCAAAACAACAAAACATATACAACCCTGAAAGATATTTTGTTGATTTCAGAAAATGTTTTAGACAAAAGTGATGTATTTGATGTTCAAATGTCATGGTCTAAGTGTTTCAAGGAACCATGTCTGGACCATACTAATCATGTGTCATCATACATCAGAGCCCCTACTTGGAGACTGCTACACAAAGCTCCTGCAGGCAACAGGCAAAAGGACAGAGGATAAAAGGAAATGACTAAACATCAAATACATAAATCAACTTTTATTAACTGTAATGGTGTTTTAATAATTATTTTTTTCTGAGAGAAAATCTGGTTCCTGTATCTTCAGGAGTGGATATATGTGTGATTATTGGCTATGAACTCACCTAGTGGCACATAAAAAATAGGACATTACTCAAGCAAATGAATGGGCCATAAAGGAATGGGATCAGTTTGTGTGTATTGCTTTTGGAATGGGTCCTGTTATTTCACAATCATATTACTAAAGGTATGTTCTGGAGTCTTTTTTTCTTTTGAGACAGAGTCTGGCTCTGTTGCCCAGGCTGGAGTGCAGTGGCATGATCACGGCTCACTGCAGCCTCAAGGTCCCAGGCTCAAGTGATCCTACTGCCTCAGTGCCCCCGAGCAGCTGGGACTACAGGCCTGCACCACCATGCCTGGCTAATTTTTGTATTTTTTGTAGAGATGGGTTCTCACCATACTGCCCAGGCTGCTCTCAGACTTCTGGCCTCAAGCAATCCACCCACCACGTCCTAGCAAGGTGCTGGATGGAATTATAGGCATGAGCCACAGTGCTCGGCCTCCCTTTCTCTCTCTTTTTTTTTTAAAAAAAAATCCACTATAATACACTATGAAGTATCCTGCAAGTCCCTTATAAAGTTCTAGTGCTACATCAATCTAAGATTCCTCCATTTCAAATTTAGTTTTTTAACATTTCCTCTTCTGCCACTATCCTCTACCCTTAGGGCTGAAGAACAAGAACTGTTATTGGGCTTTGTCACTCTAGGAACAGAAATTAATCCAAATCTAAAAACAAGGATTTGTAGTCTAATACTTCCTACTGGAGTCAACAAATCACAAAGAAAATTTTGCAAAAGCCTAGCCATAGTCCTATCAAAAACATCTTTCTGTTAAAAGACACTTACCATAGGATCTTTTATCTCAAGAGTAGCTTTAAATTTATCAATACAGCGCTTCTGAAGGCATGGGATGGTAGTTACTTCTGGACTGGTAGACAAAATAAACACTGTGATAGAAGTAAGTAGACTGACTTCATCAAGTTCTTGGTGTGTTTCATCAACTAAAAAGAAAAGTTCTATTAGAAACAGATCATATTTACTGCTTTATATACCTGCATGAAGCTGTCTTCAGTTTGGTAGTAACAGTTTGGTGTATACAATAGATACAGACAATGAATGCTGATTAAGAACTCTGGCAAATGTACATTTTAAGATGTACATTATAAATAATTCTAGAGCTAAGAACTACTAAAGTAATAATGATAATCTTTAAAGGATAAGACATCAGTAAATATACACATTTACTAGGAATACATATTTATTAGTTATGTGACTTTGGACATCTAAATCCATCTTCAGTTTTCTCATCTGTAAAATGGAAAAAACAGCAGCACTCACATTGATAGGGTTATGAAGATTAAATGAGTTAATCTATGTGAAGCATTTAGAATAGTATGCTACACTTGATCAATATATGTTACCTATCATGTTAATTATTTTTGCTGTGAAACAACACAGAAATGCTTGGATAATTATATTTTCTTTGTTAAAGTATTTTGATAATACATGTATCAAGTGAAAATACCTTAGCACTTTACACATATGATTTCTCAAAAGTAGAGAAAAACCTGAAAACAGCTGTGTAGGCTACAATCATTTGAAGAAATTTTCTATTAGAAGTAATCTACCTTTATTTTCCAGTCATATTCTCATTAAATAATTTTAATGAAGCTGCTGTGGGAAGAAAAATCACTGTTTTTCTAAAAGGAAAGGTGTGGCAAATTCAACTACTTAAATTGTTTAAGGATGGCTTGTTACTTATGAAGAAATGACATACATACTTAGTAGCTTTGGTCACATTCATTCAACAAGTACTTAAGTGTGCCAGCCCTCTTTTAGGCACATCGTATAGAGAAGATACACTATAAACTGAGAAGCAAATAAAGACTTTCAGCTAATGTTAAAAGTCTAAGCATGTAAAAATATATTTAAAAACTGTCCAGGCGTGGTGGCTCATGCTTGTAATCCCAGCAGTTTGGGAGGCCAAGGAGGGTGGATCACTTGAGGTCAGGAGTTTGAGACCAGCCTGGCCAACATGGTAAAACCCTGTCTCTACTAAAAATACAAAAAAATGGCTGGGAGTGGTGGCGGTCCCCTGTCATCCCAGGTTCTCGGGCAGCTGAGGCAGGAGAATCACTTGACCCCGGGGAGGTGGAGGTTGCAATGATCTGAGATTGTGCCACTGCATTCCAGCCTGAGTGGAAAAGGAAGACTCTTTCAAAAAACAAAACAGAACACCCCACCACATCAGAAGCAGTGGTGCATGTCTGTAGTCCCAGCTACTTGAAACACTGAGGTGAGAGGACTGGTTGAGCCCAGGAGATCGAGGCTCCAGTGCACAATGATCGTGCCTGTGAGTAGACACTGCCCTCCAGACTGGGCAACATAGCAGGTCCCATCTCTTTAAAACAAACAAACGACAACATAGAAAGTAACCCAGGACAGTCTATACTGGGTGGTCAGAGAAAGCCTTGAGGAGATAATATCTGAGCTGACTACACTCCAGAGGCACAGTAGCAATGAAAGCAAACTTTTATGGATGAATAAGATTTATTTAATACAAGACATGTGAATGATTTTAAGGTAAAATAAGCATACAGTTAATATTTAAAATTAGCATGTAGCACGGTTATAAGCACTTTATATACATTAAATAATTAATCGACATGTTAACAGCACCATGAGGTAGGTACTCTTATATCCCCCATTTTATGGACAAGAAACAGATATTCGGTCATTTGTCCAAGTCACACAATTAGTAAGGCAGAACGTTTGATTATAGAGTGTACTGTTAACTACAATGCTATACTGCTGCCCTTACAGCAAAGTTATTTTTAACCGCTTACAGCAACTTGAAACTGCAATAGAGTCAGCTAATCTGTTTGGTAAAAATGTCTTTTTATTCTCAGTAAGATAAAGTTCTCCTGGGTTCCTCTTACCATTTCTTCTAAAATCCCTTTAGTTTACATCTCTTTTACCTAGGATAGATGCAAGATTCGCTTAGCATTAGCCCCGTGAAAAGCCTATGTGGTAGGAACTGAGGCCTCTTGCCAGTAGCCATATGAATGAATCATCTCCACCTAGCTAAACTGCTCCTAATCCTGGGCCCATAGAAACTGTCAGATACTAAGTGTTTGTTCTTTTAAGCCACTAAGTTTTGGGGCAATCTGTTGGGCAGCAAACATTTAACATTTAATCTGTCATGATCAACTCCTTAATTTCTCTCAGTAGCTAGTCTAAATCCTAAATCCTGTTGTAGCTTAATTCCCTGATACACATCCAAAAAACAAAAAACAAAAAAAACAAAACCCACCCATTTGTGTGTGTGTGAGACAGAGATGAAAGAGGCAAACTCATCATAACCCTCAACATGAATTATTATTATTTGTAGAGATAGTATCTTGCTGTGTTGCCCACGTTGGTCTTGAACTCCTGGCCTCAAGTGGTCCTCCTGCCATGGCCTCCCAAAGTACTGAGATTATAGGCTTGAGCCACACTGAGTGGCCAACCCTCAACATAAAAATCTCCTGTTCTTTCCTCATATTGGCAGAGGTCAATCCTTTTAAATGTCTGTAAATTTTATTCCTTCTGCTTGGACAGGGATGCTGCTTTCCTTTCTAATACTTCTAACTCCAACCCATGTCCACCTCCTTTTTACCCCCTGTAAGTATGAACTCATGCTTGAGTGTCATCTTAAAAAAAAGTTATTCCTTGACCTTACACTTTCCGTTTAGGTATTTCTCTTCTTTCTGTCAAGAGAAGCCTGTACTTGATCTTTCCCATTCCTTACACCTCATTTGTGCCTCAACACTGTGAGCTCTATCCCCTATACTGTTTGGACTCTCTACAGTATTTTATACTGTTGACTACTCCTTCTTTATTAAAAACTCCCTTTTCTTTGGTTTCTGTAACTACACATTATCTTCTGAATCTCTGATCTCGATTTTGGTCCTCTTCTTGCTCCATAAACTCAAGTTGGGTGATTTCAATTGTCCCACAGGTTACGTTGACAGCTCCCAAATACATATATAGTCCAAAAAGTATCTCTAGCCCAGACTACTTTCTTGAATTCTGCACCTCTACCCATCTGCTCCAGGGCATTTGACGATCCTCTAGGCATTTCAAAACAACTCACTATCTTCTCCTAAAAACTCTGACTGGTTATTTCTGTTAATTGCATTTGAATGCTCAAGTCATCCTACCCTTTCAACTCCTAAATCAAACTGTCAGTAAGTTCTGTTGAAAACTGCTTAACATTTTACTTTTCATCATTTTACTCCTCTTTATCTATACCACATAAAATTTTTTTTATACCTTTTTTTTAAATTTTAGAGATGGGGTCTTGCTATGTTGCCCAGGCTGGAGTGCAGTGGCTATTCACAGGCACGATCCCACTACTGATCAGCCCGGGAGTTTTGACCTGCTCTGTTTCCGACCTGGGCTGGCTCACCCCTCCTTAGGCAAGCTGGTGGTCCTCCACTCCTGGGAGGTCACCATATTGATGCTGAACTTAGTGCAGACACCCGATCAGCATACTGCACTACAGTCCAGAACTCCTGGGCTCAAGTGATCCTCCCACCTCAGCCTCCTGAGTAGCTGGAACTACAGGCATGTGCCACTGCATCAGGCTATCCATAGCACTTTATCTATTTACTCCTCTTTAGTCTCAGCTGCTTGGGAGGCTGAGGCAGAAGAACTGCTTGAACCCAGAGGCGGAGGTTGCAGTGAGCTGAGATCGTACCACTGCACTCCAGCCTGGTAACAGAGAGAGACTCCATCCCAAAAAAAAAAAAACAACTGAGCACATGACTTCTCTTCTTAAAACCTTTCATGATTCTACATGCCTAATAAAGGCAGTCCAAATCATGCCAAACCCTCCATAATCTGATCCCATCTACCATCCAACTTCGTTTATCTACTTATCGCCAGTCACCATTCTTATACTCTTCCATCGAAATCCACACTCCCTTCATTGTTCTACTTGCCTCCCCTAGCTATAGTTTTCCAAGTTTTTGGACAAACTGTTGTACCTAGAATCCATTTCTTTTTTTTTTTTTTTGAGGCAGAGTCTTGCTCTGTTGCCCAGGCTGGAGTGCAGAGGTGTGATCTTGGCTTACTGCAATCTCTGCCTCCCAGGTTCAAGCGATTCCTAGAATCCATTACTATGATGTTGATGTGGAGAAAACTTTGTAATCCTTTAAGACGTTGACTCTTCTGAGGAGACTCTAGTGGTGGATACAGAGATGCCACTGAGATCCCCTTTAAGGGAGAACGTGCTGCCCAGCTGTGGAAAGTGTGAACAAGGGTCAAGCTCCTTCTGGGTCAGCTTCAGCCAGAGATAGCTGTCCTACCTGAGATCAAATCCTTCCTGGAGCAGCCCACATTAGAAGGCCAGGCCATTTCTGTCATATGTTAAGACACTCTGATGGGCAATATGGCTCCAGAGCTCCCCAGACTGGTTTACTGAGATTTGTTGGGAAACTGTCACAGTTTGACTTCTTTTGCCCAATGTTGCCTTCCCCTCCCTCTTCCCTTCACAGATGTTGTTTCGTAATAAACTTCTCACTCCCCAAACTCCCTCACAGTGAGTACTTTTAGAATCCTATTTATGACACTCTGCGTGATTTCACTCAAATAATACTAATTACTCCCATTTTCTGTAAACCAATTAGAAGTTTTCTTTATTGTACTAGAAATGCAGTGATAATTAAGATATTACTATTGTCTTTGGGAGATTCTTAAGGTATTAATCACACCCTATAGCAATTTATAGGAGCCAAACTCCACTAGATTTCCAACTTTGGCAAAGTGGGTGGTCAATAAATGCCGATTTCAGTTGAAAGTATTTTGTATGTAAAATCAAATATGGCTAATTGCAACATTTATAAACAAAACTGGGAAAATGTATAATATGTCTAAAGACTTTTTATAATCACTACAACATATGAATGAAAATAAAAACCTCACAAAATAAGAGAAATTTTAATGGATGCTGAAAATAATACTATCATTTATTGATATATGCCAGGTAATAAGTGAGATGCTTTTCACATATTAAGTTACTGCTCTAACAATTTCTTGCAACATAATATCCCTATTTATTAATAAGAAAACTAAGGTGCAGAAAAACTGGGTAAGTTGGCAAGTCACCAGGCATAGTGAACCAGATTGGTCTTTTTGTATGGCTTATGTACTTTTCAGTATACTGTATTAAACACTTCTGTTGGCTAGAATGGATCATACTACATTTTGTTACTAAATATACTATTACATCTGAAGGACTTTCACTGTCAGCATATTGGTTGCCTGACATTTAACTGCATTAAGGGCTAAAGATGCTAAAATCAGAACACAACTTTTTTATTTTATTTTTTTGAGACAAGAGTCTTGTTCTGTCGCCTAGGCTGGAGTGCAGTGGCATGACCTCAGCTCACTACAAGCTCTTCCACCTGGGTTGAAGCAATTCTCCTGCCTCAGCCTTCCATGAGCTGGGACCACAGTCATGCATTATCACAACTGGCTAATTTTTGTATTTTTAATAGAGATGAGGTTTTACCATGTTGGCCAGGGGGGCCTTGAACTCCTGACCTCAAGTGATCTGCCAGCCTCGTCCTCCGAAAGTGCTGGGATTACAGAGGTGAGCCACCGTGCCTGGCCCCAGAACACAGCTTTCTTTCTTTCTTTCTTTCTTTTTTTTTTTTTTTGAGACAGAGTCTTGCTTTTTCATCCAGTCTGGAGTGCAGTGGTGTGATCTTGGCTCCCTGCAACCTCTGCCTCCTGAGTTCAAGCAATTCTCCTATCTCAGCTTCCTGAGTAGCTGGGATTACAGGCGTGTGGCACTACACCTGGCTGATTTTTGTATTTTTAGTAGAGACAGGGTTTCACCATGTTGGCCAGCTGGTCCGGAACTCCTGACTTCAGGTGATCCACCTGCCTTGGCTCCCAAAGTGCTGGGAGTACAGGTGTGAGCCACCGTGCCCAGCCAACTTTCTATCTACTTATACATATCCTCTAAACACTAGTATTGAGTATGGTCTCCTCTAGGTGATATGGCCAAATATGATCAAGTCAAATATCTTATCCTCAAAAAGACTCTTCTCACTTTTTAAAACAAACGGAACTGCTTCCACACAGCCTTAATTACCTGGATCCCAACAGTCAAGAATTGTTGTTAAAGCACTTTGGAGAAGGTCAGTCCAAGCAGTATGGCTCTTTTCTGCCCGGGCCATTGGAGAAGATAATATTCCTTTTAGTGCCTGTAGGGAAGCTGCAACTGTTGAAGATAACTGGCCCCCAGGTAACTTCACAGCAGTCTCTCTGAGGACCCCAATTGTGAGGTACAATATAGTAGGGAGAATTGAGATGCTTCCTGTAAGATACATTTTTTAAAAACATACTGGATTTCAACATACATATATATATATGGTTCCTAAAAAGAAGTCATCCAGGAGTATATATAACATAAAGTTTACCATTTTAACCACTTTTAGTGTACAATCCAGTGGCATTAAGAACATTCACGATGTTGCCTGGGCAACACAGTGAGACTTCATCTCTACCCTTTAAAAAGGGTCATTCCAGATCAAATAACCTGGTAGCAGAGAACAAGGATGAACAATGAAGCCTTCCAGGTTTAGGATTTACAAAGAAGGAATCGAGAAAAGGTAACAACTCAGCAGAGCCACACAGAGAGCCTTAAATGCCATGTTAAAGAGTACGGACTTGCTGGGCATGGTGGCTCACACCTGTAGTTCCAGTACTTTGGGATGCCAGTGAGGAAGGATCACTTGAGGCCAGGAGTTCAAGACCAGCCTGGGCAACATAGCAAGATGCCAACTCTATAAAAAGTAAAAAAAAAAAAAAAGCCAGATATGGTGGCACAGGCCTGAGTCCTAACTACTCAGGAAGCTAAGGCAGGAGGATTGTTTGAGCCCTGGAGTTTGAGGTTACAGTGAACTATGATTGTCCTGCTACACTATAGCCTAGGTGACAAGAGAAAGTACTTGTGTCACACAACAAGAAAAAAAGAGTATGAAGTCAATTCCAAACAGAACCAGATATAATGACAAACTTCTGCCATCACTGAGGGAAAAGTCTGTCAGCAATTGTATGCCAAAACATGCCCAAGCGCTAATAATGGCCACTGACTGGTCAGAAGTACTGTCAATCATAGAAGAGCGTATCTATTTATAATACTTGCTGTCTCTATCTTTTCACTCTCTCTTTTTAGATGTAATTTCACTCATCACCCATGCTGAAGTGCAATGGTGCTATCTTGGCTCACTGCAACCTCCACCTCCTGGGTTCAAGCGATTCTTCTGCCTTAGCCTGACTAGCTGGGATTACAGGCATGTGCCACCACGCCTGGCTAATTTTGTATTTTTAGTAGAGATGGAGTTTCACCATGTTGGTCAGGCTGGTCTAGAACTCCCAACCTCAAGTGATCCACCCACCATGGCCTCCCAAAGTGTAGGGATTACAATCGTGAGCCACCACGCCTAGCCCTCTATATTTTCACTCTTTTAGTAAACAATTTACTAAAATGTAATCCTAATCTTAGAGGATTAAAGACAATACTCAAATGTTTGGATCAGCATTCATTTAAAAAGAAAGCAGCTAGACTCCATTATCTAAACCACTTCTCTTTTAGGTCAAGTAAATCAATCACATACCACAGCATACCTTCAGGAGAGCACACTGCAGGAAGTTCAGAAAGGATAACCAACGCAGCTGAAACCAATCTACTTCCATCTTCTGAGAGCATCTGTGGCTTTGTAGCTTTTATTCCTGGACTACCTGTCAATTTAGGATTTAGTTCTGGGAGCTGTCTAACTAGAATGCATACACACAATTCCAGTGTTGCAAACACCAAAGACTTCCCAGGCACAAGTCCTCCGGTGTCCTTTCCCTCTCCAAACTCCGGCAGAGTTTCCTTTTCAGCAGCTCCATCATCAACTAAAAGACAGAAAAAATAGTGTTTAATAAATACTTTATGCTTGCTTTGCTTCTGGTAGACAGCAATTTAGTAAAACCCTGTTACAGGAAATATATTTATTTTAATTTTTTTGAGATGGAGTCTCGCTCTGTCACCCAGGCTGGAGTGCAGTGGTGTGATCTTGGCTCACTGCAACCTCTGCCTCCTGGGTTCAAGCAATTCTCCTGCCTCAGCCGCCCAAGTAGCTAGGATTATGGGCACACACCATCATGCTCGGCTAATTTTTGTATTTTTAGTAGATATGAGGTTTCACCATGTTGGCCAGGCTGGTCTTGAACTCTTGATCTCAAATGATCCACCCGCCTTGGCCTCCCAAAGTGCTGGGATTACAGGCGTGAGCCACCATACTCAGCCAGGAAATACATTTAATGACTAAATTTTGGGTGTTAAAGACTGAGAGAGAAAGAAGTTATGAAGGTAGAAGTAATCATCTTTATTATGACTTCTTATCGCAATGAGTCAAAAGAAGTCTTTTTAATTCTGTCAGCTTTACAATATTGCCTGGTTAACTCTTTCTTGCTATTAAGACTGTAAACCTGATAGCTAGAGCTCCAGAAATTACCTTGTGACCTTAGATATTGATGTTGGCTTGGCAGAAAGAAACTAGAAATAAACTTATGTCCTTAACATCTTTAAGAAGGTGCCATACCAGCCCTAGACTGCCTACCTCTGACTGCCTTTTCAGATGAGCAAATAAATCTTTGGGTTTAAATCCACTGTTATATTGGGTTTTCTATAATATGTAGTCAACTATAATCTTAAGTGGATAACTATTCAATACCATATTAGACTTATAAATGAATAATCTGCAAATATAAGTTCTTTCCATGCACATTGGTAAACACAGCTAAAGAAAGTACTCTAGTAGCGTAAGGGATTTATTTCTTCCAGGTTTTGTTAAAATTCTCATTTTCCCAAAAGAATAGTAGTTTAACTACTGGCAATATCTAAACTAACATAGAGGTGAATGAGAGGATTTAAAGCCATGCCAGGTCAGGCATGGTGGCTCATGTCTATAATCCCAGCACTTTGGGAGGCTGAGGTGGATGGATTGCCTTAGTCCAGGAGTTTGAGAGACTAGGCTGGGCAACAAAGCCACACTCTGTCTCTACTAAAAAATACAAAAACTTAGCCAGGCATGGTGGCGTGTGCCTGTAGTCCCAACTACTCAGGAGGCTAAGGTGGGAGAATCGCCTGAGCCTGGAAAGTTGAGGATGCAGTGAGCCGAGATCATGCCACTGCACTCAAGCCTGGGCAACCAGAGTAAGACCCTGTCTCCCAAAATAAATAAATAAAGCCATGCATAAAGACTGTACTTTCAGAGATCATTTCTATAGTTTATTACTAGGAAGTTTCTCTAAATGTAGAGCACAGAAAGTAAAATAAGGTCATGCCTAGACATGTTTTATTTGTACCATACACAAAAGATTACCAAAACCATATAGATATATTAAATAATACTTCACAAAAGAATGATGCTATTTGGTTAACTTGGCATTAAAGGTTAACATTTACCTTCTGCACTTCGTCTTTTTTCCTTCACATGTTCTTGAGCGGCACGGATAATCTGCCTTACCACTTCAAGTGAAGCCAACTGAATGGAAGGTGATTCTCTGGTCAAAATTACTCGATGTAGAACATTCAGCAATTCTACACCCAAGTCCTATCACAGAAAATATGTAGAGGCCACTGTATTAAAATTATACACTTCTTCTGTAAAAAATACAATGCTAAATGCCATGACAAAATTCAGAAAAAGAGAATGTAACAAATTGCTCACAAAAAAACAAAAGTGTTAGTGCAATAAAGTTAAGTAGCACTTGCTCCATTTTAAATCAACTCCAGAGGCCGGGTGCGGTAGCTTACACCTATAATCCCAGCACTTTGGGAGGCAGAGGTTGGGTGGACCACTTGAGGTCAGGAGTTCGAGACCAAGCCTGGCCAACATGGTGAAACCCTGTCTCTACTAATAATACAAAAATTACCGGGGGGGGCGGGCGGGGGGCGGCAGGTGTCTGTAATCTCAGCTGCTCAGGAGACTGAGGCAGGAGAATCATCTGAACCTGAGGGGCGGGAGAGTGCAGAGATTGCAGTGAGCTGAGATTGTGCCACTGTACTCCAGCCTGGGCAACAAGAAGACTTTGTCTCAAAAATAAATAAATAAAAATGAAAAAAAAAAATCAACTCCAGATTGCTTTTTGTCAAATCTTGTGGGAGATGGTGTTATGACAAAAGATCATTTTCACACAAAACAGAAAAGGAAATTTCTAAAACAAGATGGGAAATTTGGCTAAAAGAATATATGACTGACGTAGATTCACAGATTTATATTATTAAGAGTATTTTCTAGTAATAATAAATAATAAGGGAGAAGTATGACTTTAAAAGTAATTGTGAGTAAATAAGCACAGAATGACTATACAAAGAATAAAATACACTAGAGAAATATTCCATTTTCTCTTCTCTTTTATATTGATTAGTCTTGGTTGCTTTCTTTCATTGAAAATAATAAAGTAAATCTGTCATTACAATACTTGTTTTAACAGCGAAAACAAGCACAAAGGGTTTAAGATTTATTCAAGTCCAATCCAAGTCAGGAACCTGACTAATGCTTTAAACCTAATAAAAGTTAGTATTAAACACTTAAATAATAGACAGTCTGTGGAGAGGAAATCATATTACTAATTTATCTTAACACCCAAGTGTCAATAACAAAAGTAACATACTGGATAAAACATGATATAAGAGTATCTGCCCAATGCATACTTGCCCTTGAGAAAAGCAGTCAAAGAAATACCATACTTTGTACAGGAATCCTTTTCCTATGGCCACACCCAAGTTGGATATTAGTGCCTGACTCCATCTATAGGCTAGTAAGCAATCTCTTAAAAAGACCTGGGGGAGAACTCAGCCAACAGGATTACTTTGTAATGGACAGAAAGTACATGAACCCATTAGATTCTCTCTTGGGGAATGGAATATAAGATATAGGTTATATATACAAAAAGCAGGGTATGCAGAAGCAAAAAGAAACAAAGAATAAATGTCACATGTAACTAGTGGCTACTGTCCTGGACAATGCAATACAGAACCTTCCCATCATTGCAGAAAGAAGCAGAGACAGAAAAGTGGCAGAGTCAGAGGCATGACTACTTCTGGGTCAACACATATGCTATGGCATTCTGGTTCAAAGGCCTAGCTGTGCGGCTGTACAGGTTTTTAAAACATTTCTCTGTGTTTACTTTCTGTTAACTATAGAAACCTGAACATGTTTCTCTTCCTTAAAGTCTGCAGAAGCCTTACAAAAAAAAAAAAAAAAAAAAAAAACCCCAGAGAAATCACCTGATCACTACCAATTTTTGATCTGGGCCAAGGTACATCTAGAAGTGCCTGCAATGCATGTAAACAAGCAGTTATGCTTTCCATGGTTGCGTCTGAACGTAAGGAACATAGAAATTCCACGCTGATTCCTGTGGAAACCAAAAAAGAGGAGGAGGCTTCTTTCAAATTATTAGTATATGAAATTAAGTAATCTATTATTTTGGTAAGATATATAAACAAACAGTAAGAAGGTAATGCAAATAAATCACAATGAATTTAAGACTAAACAATTAAGTGACAAAACAAGTCACTTAATAGTTTGTTTCTATCTACATGTACAAAAATAATCTAAACAAGGCCTGTGCACTAGTTGCTTAGTTGCTATGAAACAGTTCAAAGCTGCAAAAATTACAGTAAAATTGCACCAGAAAACATATGGAGTTCCTAACTTTACTTTGGCTAAAATTAATTGAGTGACTGTCATGTATCAGTCACTGTGCTTTTACATACATCGTTTTATTAAATTCTCGTAATAGTTGAAAAGTAAGCACTATTATTGACACTAATTCTGAGATAAATGAGCAGAGACCTAAACTAATTTATATCTTTATTTTTAATTGACAATAATTGTGAGCTTGAGTAATTTACTTTGTTCAAGGTCAGTCATAATTAGGTGCATCAAAAATCTGAACTCAGCTGAATTGAATAGCTTATGCTTGTAGTAAATCTGCAATCCTTCATTCTATGCAAGTTTGTTTTTAAAAAGCTCTCATCCTATGGCAACTGAAAACAAGTTTTTAATAAGCTCAAGATACAGGAATCTGGTCTTGTCTGGCCTGGGAATGAATAATAGAAACCCAGGAACCATAATCTTACTTTATCATTTCCTTTTAAAACCTCATATTTCATTGAATCAATAACTTCTTGGTAAGTAATGGTCATATAGTTTGTTTCCTCAGAAACAGGTTAAGTATGTTAAAAAATGTATTCCATTTATTCTAGAAGCTCACTGAATTATCTTAGAAATATATCTCACGTTTAAAATAAAGTTCCAAGAAGGCTAAAAAATGAGCTAATTAAGCATCATAAATCTAAAAATCTAATTTTTATCTTTAATATTTGCTTGCAATATTAAGCATGTTTTTTAGAACCTTCCAACCTTTGACAGCAAGGGGGAGAACCTCTCAATATATTGATATTTTATATATATCTAGAGACAGAAGTTGCCAGGCATGGTGGCTCACACCTGTAATCCCAGCAATTGGGAGGCTAAGGTGGGTGGATCAGGCCATGAGAACAAGACCAGCCTGGGCAACATAGCAAGATCCTGTCCCTACAAAAAATAATTAGCTAGGTGTGGTGGTATATGCCTATAATTCTAGCTACTCAGGAGGCTGAGGTGTGAGGATTACTTGAGCTCATGAGTTGGAGGCTGCAGTGTGCTATTAACATGCCACTTTACTCCAGCCTGGGCAGCAACATAAGATCCTGTCTCTAAAAATAAAGTAAGGCAAAAATAAAGAATAACCCCCCTAGGGTTGTATAAGTGGTTTAACTGACCTAAAATAAGATGGAATCTATCAGTGTAGACATCCTCAGGGGACTTAATGGTAGCCCCAGATGATGAACCCTGACACATGGAAGTTGGTGTTACAGGCCTGGAGAGATTAGATGCTCCTTCATCTGGGTCAGCAACAACAAAGCCTGTGGTTGTAAGCCACAATGTCGTAGCATGGAGGATAAGCGCCCAAGAGTTGTAATAATGCAATTTTGCATTTTCACTAGTCTCTGCTGTGTAGAAAGCACCGCCTAAAGCAGACAGTTTCAGGAGAAATAAAAGAGATTAGCTTCCAGTATATTTCCTCTTTTTTCTGTTGCAAGATATAGACCATTTCCAACTATCTGAAAGTTCCTTTGTACCCTTTTTCAGTCAGTTCCCTATACTCTAAGGCAACAACTTTCTAATTTTTATCAGCACAGACTAATTTTGCCTATTTTTGAACTTCATACAAATAGAATCACATATATAGTATGTACTTGTTTGTGACTAACATTTTGTTAATAAAATAATCTAACATTTTTAGAGATTCATTCATGCTGCTGTGTTATCAATATTTTGTTACCAATGTTCTTATTTTTCCTGGGAGTAAAAGTGATAGGTCATAGGGCTGATCATAAAAGGTTTGCAGCCTAATTTGTATCTTTTTATAATTTAATCATAAATATTTTAAAACAAAATGTATGTATACGTGTGATTAAAATAAATACCAATACCCATTTACCCACTTCTAAGATGGACATTAACATTTCTGATTTTCTTAAATATCTGTTTGTTTTTTTTAAATTCAGAGTCTCACTCTGTTGCCCAGGCTGGAGTATAGTGGCGTGGTATCAGCTCACTGCAACCTCTGACTTCTGGGTTCAAGTGGTTCTCCCGCCTCAGCCTCCTGAGTAGCGGGGACCACAGGTGTGCACCACCATGCCCGGCTAATTTTTTGTATTTTAGTAGAGATGGAGTTTCACCATGTTGCCCAGGTTGGTAGTGAACTCCTGAGAGCTCAGGCAATTTGCCCACCTTGGTCCCCACAAGTGCTAGGATTACAGGCGTAAGCCTCAGCGCTCAACCAATTTTTTCCTTAAAAAACCTAAAACTTTGTTATGCCACTAATTCTTGCTCCTCCTTCCATGACTACTTTTCTCAAGCCAGTGAGAATGATTCCTAGATATGGTCTTATACTTTCACAATAATGTATGTATTCAATAGTAGCACATGCTATTATTTTTTGTGTTTAAAAGTTTACTTAAAAGGCATCAGACTTTATGCATCCTTTTTGTTTTTCTAGATGGGGTCTCATCATGTTGTCCAGGTTGGCCCTAAACTCCTGTGCTTGAGTGACCCTCCTACTTCAGCCTCCTGAGTAGCTGAAACTACCGGCATGTACCACCATGCCTGGCTTACATGCATCCTTTCTTACGCCTGTAATTCCAGCACTGTAGGAGGCTGAGGTAGGCAGATCACCTGAGGTCAGGAGCTCGAGACCAGCCTGGCTAACATGGAGAACCCCTTCTCTACTAAAAACACAAAAATTAGCTGGGTGTAGTGGTGCACACCTATAGTCCTAGCTACTCAGGAGGCTGAGGCAGGAGAATCGCCTGAACCTGGGAGGTGCAGGTTGTAGTGAGACGAGATCAAGCCATTGCACTCCAGACTGGGCCACAGAGCAAGACTCCACCTTAAAAAAAAAAAAAGGTTTTTTTTCACTTAACATTTTGTTTTTAAGATTTACTTATAGTTGCTGTATGTCTGTCATTCATTTTTCTGTTGTATAAATAAATCAGTTTATTTTTATTTTGTTTCCATTTTTATGCTACTGAAAAGTACAACAAAGGCTCCACATATCTTTTTGTGTATAATTCCAATGAAAATTCTAATAGAACCAGGTTGGGCACCATGATGTATACCATAGTCCCAGCTGCTTAGGAAGATGAGGTGGGAGGATCACTTGAGCCCAGGCTGTAGTGCACTATGATTGCTCCTGTGAAGAGTCACTGCACTCCAGCCTGGGAAACCCAGCAAGACCTTGTCTCTAAAACAAACATACCAACAAACAAACCAAATACACACACACAAAACTAATAGAACTTTACAGGCTCATCCTAAAATTCCCATCAAAAAGTAAAAACATAATGATAGCCAAGACATTGTGGAATAACATGAAGAAGATTAAGGGTGGCTACAAAGTAACCAACCCATAAAATGCAGTATTAGTAACTGACTAAAAATAAGAACTCTATCCCCATTCTACACACAAAATAAATTCCAGTTTTACCACCACAGTTCAAAATGTAAAAGGCAAAACTGTAAAGCTTGTATGTCTTTATGATCTTAAGTTTAAAAATGTACCTGGTAACATACAAAAGCACAAACCATAAACGAATGATTGATTACATTCCTTTTTTTTTTTTTTTTTTTAAGAGAGGGACTTGCTCTGTCACCCAGGCTGGAGTGCAGTGGCACAATCATAGCTGCCTGCAGCCTCCAACTCCTGGGCTCAAGGGATCTTCCCACATCAGCCTCCCGAGTAGCTGGGACTACAGGTAAACTACATCACACTCAGCTTACATTAGTTTAAAAAAGGTAAAAGAAAAGGACAAGTTACAGACTGAGAGAAAATACAAGACATGCAACCTAAAAGAATAGTGTTGTATATATATATATAAAGGATTAAATAATCATGAAGAAAACAATAAATAGCAAATAGCAGATGGTATTAGGCCTGGTATTGCCTAATAAGCCTTCTTAACATACAGCTACAGGCAGCCAAAGATTATCATTAGGTTATTCACGGAAGAAGCAACTTAAAGATTCTCAATCAAGGAAATAAGAAAATAAAACAATGAAATATTATTTCATAGCCATCTGATTGGCAAAAATTATTAAGTCTGATAATATGGTAGTTATCTCTTGATAATGAAAACAAGTTGCTGGTAGGTATATCTCTCTTTTTTCTTTGAGACAGAGTATCACTCTTGTCACCTAGGCTGGAGTGCAGTGGCACAATCTCAGCTCATTGCAACCTCCACCTCTCAGGTTGAAGCAATCCTCCTGCCACAGCCTCCCGAGTTATAGGGATTATAGGCACTCACCACAATACTAGGCTAATTTTTGTGTTTTTAGTAGAGATGAGGTTTCACCATGTTGGCCACACTGGTCTCAAACTCTGGACCTCAAGTGATCCGCCTGCCTTGGCTTCCCAAAGTGCTGGGATTATAGAAGTTTGAGACCAGCCTGGGCAACATGGCAAAACCCATCTCTACAAAAGGTACAAAAATTATCTGGGTGTGGTGGTGTGTGCCTGTCGTCCCCGCTACTTGGGAGGCTGAGGTGGGAGGATCGCCTGAGCCCAGGAGGTTGAGGTTGCAGTGAGCGCAACTGCACTCCAGCCTGGGCAACAACGTAAGACCTGGTCTCAAAAAAAAAAAAAAAAAGAAAATGTGTTACTGCCACTCTGCCACTCTAGGAATTATCTAAGTATTTTACCTCCTTACCTTCAGCAGGAAGTTGGGAGGCAAATTCTGAAGGCAAAGTTAAAAGAGCAAAATCCTGAAGTGCAGCAAGCCAGAGTCTGCTTAGTGTGCCAAGATCTGCGTAGACTAAGTCAAGTAGTCCATCTGATGAACATGATCCATATCTGATACTGTCTTCTAAACAGGTGGTAGTCTTCAAAGGTTGTCTGTGGTTTTTATGTCTTTGCACAGCAATTATGTAGACCTGTTAATTTAAAAACAGGAAAACCTTTTATCTGCTCAAAAGGTGCTATAAAATTTTTATATCTTCCTGAAGAGGCAGACTTACCTTTGAGCATACTGGACTTGAAATGCACTGTGATATCAAAAAAGGCCTGTGTAACTACACACAGAAAACTGGGGTAGAAAGAGCCAAAAATACTATCTTCAATGAGATGCATTAGCGATAACAAATATCTGGTAAATATGATGCCACTTCTCACATTTACAATCATAATACTGTATCGCCGCACTCTTTCTCACTAAGCCTGGTATGGCCTAATAAGCCATCTTAACATACGGCTACAGATAGCCATCTCTTAACTAAAACAGTGAAAATATTTTCATTCAAACATATCACTAAATCTCTACAAAAAGTGTACAAAATAGATTTAACATGGATTATAGAATGTTAAAGCATGTAACACAGTATACAACATGCACTATCTTTTTATCTACAACTCTAAAATCCAAAAAGCTCTGAAAAAACCTAAGTTTTTAGCAAACTAATCTGGTGGCAAAACTGACTGAATGTATGTGAGGCCATTTATATCTATAAACACAACACAGTATGAATATTCAAACATTAATGTGTTTGATTATAGACTCTTGCCCCAGACTTCCTAGATAGATATGAAATATGCACTGTATTACTTTTCTAAAATCTCCTGAAGTCTGAATTCCAAATATATCTGCTCCAAAGACTTCAGATAAGGGATTATGGACCCCAATTATGAAAAATATATTGGTCAGTCAATCTTTATTGAGGAAATAAGAGGAGGTAACAGGCTTAAGCAAAAGCACAGAGATTTAGATCCAGTCTATTTTATTTTATTTTTTATTATTTTTTTTAAAGAGACAGGGTTTCACCATATTGGTCAGACTGGTCTTGAACTCCCAACCTCAGCTGATCTGCCCACCTTGGCCTCCCAAAGTGCTGGGATTACAGGCGTGAGCCACCACACCTGGACCAGTCTGTTTTATTTTTATTGTTTTGAGATGAAGTATTGCTCTGTCGCCCAGGTTGGAGTGCAGTGGTGCCATCTCGGCCCACTTCAACCTCCGCCTCCCAGGTTTGAGCAATTCTCCTGCCTCAGCCTCTCAAGTAGCTGGGATTACAGGCACGCATCACCATGCCTGGCTGCTTTCCGTATTTTTAGTAGAGATGGGGTTTCACCATGTTGACCAGGATGGTCTTGAGCTCCTGACCTCAAGTGATCCGCCTGCCTCAGCCTCCCAAAGTGCTGGAATTATAGGTGTGAGCCACCGTGCCCAGTCTATTTTATTTAATTTTAAAATTTGATATAGAGATGGGGTCTCAGTATGTCGCCCAGGCTGATCTCGAACTCCTGGCCTCAAGTAATCCTCTTGCACTGGGCTCCTAAAGTGTTGGGATTGCAAGCATGAGCCACTACACCCGGCAAGATGCAGTTTATGGAATCTAGGCACAACTACTTCCTAATGAAGGATGTCCTAAATAATGACAAAAATAAAGATTCTACAGCTTTCAGGTTTAAAATACCTCTACTGGAGGAAACCCTTTTGGACATGTTGGTCAATCTCTTAGATAAAATCTGAGGTTACATACCTTCATTAAAATGATATGTGAACTGGGCCAGGCATGGTGGTTCATGCTTATAATCCCAGCACTTTGGGAGGCGGAGGTGAGTGGATAACTTGAGATCAGGAGTTCGATACCAACCGGGCCAACATGGTGAAACCCTGTCTCTACTAAAAATACAAAAATTAGCTGGGTATGGTGGTTCACACCTGTAGTCCCAGCTACTTGGGAGGCTGAGACACGAGAATCGCTTGAACCTGGGAGGTGGAGGTGGCAGTGAGTGGAGATTGCTCGAATGCATTCTAGCCTCATCAACAAAGCAAGACTCTGTCTCAAAAAAAAAAAAAAAAAGATACATGAACCAAGATTGGTCATGTTTGGTAAATGCTGAAGCTGGGTGATAGATATATGTAGATTCATTATAAATATTATTGCATTTACTTTTGCAAATGCTTAAACATTGCATAGTAAATTTAAAAATAATATACCTTTCTTCTTTATTAGGAAAGTAAATAGCATTTTACTATAAGATTTCTTTATTCTTGGAAAATAACTACTACTTAGTATTCAAAAATCATTCTATGAAAGAGCATTAAAAAACATTAAAGTACATGCTACAGAGTTGACAGAACATACAAGAAGACCCAAATTTCCAAGAATTCAAGATTCAATAAAAGTTGATTTCCACTGACTATTGTAAAGTCTCTCTGGCTCATAAGTGGCACTACTTAAAGTAGGAGATAACAGACCATGGAAGACTTTTTAAAATGCCTGACCAACATATTAACTTATAAATATATCACATGTTGGAATTCTTTTTGTTTACCTTAAGAATGAATTTATTTGTAGTTAATTTTAAATAGTAAATTTCAGTTTATGGCCTAAGGTGTTTATTAACAATTTCCAAAATTCGTTATAAATTAAGAAGTACCAACCTCTGCCCAGGCTTTAAGCACAGCTAAGATCTCCATGGTAGAAGCACTTTCATTATATAAGTGACTTAGAGCTTCTTTTCCAGCCTGTATTTTTGTTAATGATGAGACAAGCAACTGATGAACTCTTCGCAGATCATTAAGGTCACTTACAACTCCACTTGCTATCCAGGCACTGCAAACCTAATTTTCAAGAAATTAAAAGTTATATTTTAAAATTATAAATCTCTCCCTTGGCTGGGCATGGTGGCTTATGCCTGTAATCCTAGCACTTTTGGGAGGCTGAGGCAGGCAGATTGTTTGAACCCAGGTATTTGAGACAAGCCCAGGCAATATGTCAAAACTCTGTCTAAAAGAAAATACAAAAATTAGCTGGGCATGGTGATGTGCACCTGTAGCACTAAAAAATCCTATCTCTAAGAAAAAAAAATCTCCATTGTGACTTCAGCAGAGCTCACTCACATGTCAAGAATCTAGACACTGAGACTATATTGCTATTGCTTTCAAGAACTCCTATGGAAGGAGGCTGATAATGTTAGTCAAAGTCAGCATTTCCAAAGGGAATGAAGTCTTAAGGTTGAAGCAAGGAAACCAGTGCTAATGAGTATATAAATTGAACAGCTCTAGATGAATTAATATGGAGAAATGAAGCTGTGAAATCAAAAAACCCCAACAAAAATTTTGGTTGTTTTGAAGACAGTGTATTTTTAATCTTAAAAACAAAACATCATTAATTCTACAATGCAAAACACTCAAGCTATGGTTTTTCCAGGTGCCGTGATATTGCTCTCTCTTTTTTAGGGATAGGATCTTGCTCTGTAGCCCAGGCTGGAATGCAGTAGCACCATCACAGCTCCTGCAGTCCTTACCTCTCTGGCCCAGGGGATCCTCCCACCTCAGCTTCCTAAGTAGCCGGGACCACAGGCACACACCACCATTTCTGGCTCATTTTTATAGAGACAGAGTCTCCCTATGTTATCCAGGCTGGTCTTGAATTCCTAAGCCCAAGTGAGCCACTTGCCTTGGCCTCCTAAAGTGCTAGGATTACAGGAATGAGCCACTGTGCCCAGCTGATATTTCTCTTTTTCTAAGAAAAATGTATTTTTCCTCTTCTGTGTATTTATTTAGTTCTTGTTTCATCTCACAAAATATTTCCAGTAGCTTACAGCAAGACCATACACAACGAAGTTATAACAGAGATTCCTACAACATTTAACATAGTTCTCTGAAAGCACTCAACTATTTCCCAAATACAATTAAAGAAAAGAAAATTGAAAGAACTGACTAACATTAGTTTTCCCCCCTAAATTTATAATTAATTTATTCATGCCAGTCCTGCTTTTAATTATTTCAGGTCACTCAAGGTTAGATTTATTTATTTATTTTTATTTTTTTTTTGAGGCGGAGTCTTGCTCTGTCATCCAGGATGGAGTACGGTGGTATGATCTCAGGTCACTGCAGCCTCCACCTCCCAGGTTCACATGATCCTCCCACCTCAGCCTCCTGAGTACTGGGCACAATAGGCACCTACCACCATGCCCAGCTACTTTGTTTGTATTTTTAGTAGACTGGGTTTCACCATGTTGGCCAGGCTGGCCTCTAAATCAAGTGATTTGCCTGCCCTGGCCTCTCAAAGTGTTGGGGTTACAGGCATAAGCCACTGTGCCTGGCCTAGGGCTGGATATTAGGTGTTTGACAACACAGTCTGAGAAAAGCAACTGTTTAAAATTGTATACTATATGGCTCTTAGGGTATATGAAAAAGTGCTCAATCTCATTTGAAATACAAATCTAAACTATCCTGAGATAGTCTTTTTATTCTATCATATAGACAAAAATCTAAAAGTTTGATGACTCATGATGTTGCTGGGACTGTGGCAAAACAGGTACTTGTATAACAATGCTGGTGGAAATTTAAATGGTAAACACCTCTAATACACTCTTTAATCCATCAATTCAATTTTCAGGAATTTATCTCACAGATATGCTTATACCCAGTGAAATGACCCATGCCCAAGGTCATTCATACAGCACTATTCTAATAGCAAAAGACAAAAAACCCCAATGTCCATCAATATGAAACTGGTTAAATAAATTGTAACATATCCATATAGTGGATTATCATGCAGTTGTCAAAAATAAAGAGGAAGTTCTCTATATCTGAGCAAGAAAAGTGTAAAC
Source organism: Cacajao melanocephalus (assembly GCA_963573385.1). NCBI lineage: Eukaryota > Metazoa > Chordata > Mammalia > Primates > Pitheciidae > Cacajao > Cacajao melanocephalus. The sequence goes on from CAUYLG010025236.1 coordinate 25,650, forward strand.
TGTGATTGCCGGTAAGACAAAACATTGGTAAAGAAAAAACATTGGTAAAAACACAAACTAGAGGATTGCTTCCCAAGACTATTTCTTAAGCTTCATCTTTTAACCATTTACCTGACATGCTTTGGCAGTGACATCAGGTGGTGTCTCTGAAGTGAAGGCTGGTCTAAGTGCTGCTCCTACCTGGCAAGAAATTATATGACATATCAAACATCAATAAGTAAGACAGCGCAAGTTCTCCCTCTTTTTAATGTTATTTTAAAATGATTTACTTATAACAGGTATTATGGACAACTATTGCATTGCCTACCCAATATATCTTCCTGTTTTTGGATAACAGCATCCCAATTTTTCCTTTGGGAAACAATCTTCTCTCCCCAACTCTCTCTCTCTTTTTTTTTTTTTTTTTTTACATGAGTCTCACTCTGTCGCCCAGGCATGCTGGAGTGCAGTGGTGCAATCTCGGCTCACTGCAACCTCCGCCTCCCAGGTTTCAAGCAATTCTCCTGCTTCAGCCTCCCAAGTAGCTGGGATTACAGGTGCATGTCGCCATGCCCAGTTAATTTTTATATTTTTAGTAGAGTCAGGGTTTTACCACGTTGGCCAGGCTGGTCTTAAACTGTTGACCTCAAGTGATCCTCCTGCCTTGGCCTCCCAAAGTGCTGGGATTACAGGTATGAGCCACTACACCTGGCCTCTCCCCAATTCTTAATCTATATTGCTGTTTTGGAGCTGACAGCAGTGCCTGGCTCCCAGGACTCATGCTGGGATAATGAAAGCTCTCAAGACTTTCACTGGGATTACTGGGAGAGAAGCACTGTATCTTTCTAAGACTCTGGGTGCTAAGAAAGCCATCCTGATATCACAGAGAGAATAAACCTGAGAATAAGGCCACAGCGGAAGAAAGCAGAGACAGCTAAGAGATTGCTAATAATAATTTTTCTTTTCTACTTGAATTGTATTTCTAGCACTTGCAATTGTAAGAGGGCTAAAAATATAACAGGGCTCCTCTTAATTAGGCTGAATTATAATATTCTAATATGACCATTCTATGTAACTTTAATTGCTTCATTTTGCTTTGTCCCTAAGTATATGTTGGTATTAGCTGAATGAAGTGATGAAGACTGCTAATCAACTAATGAACTGTTCTGGTCTCCCTAACTGCTAGCCATCAGAAGTTGCTTCTGATCATAATGAAAGATCTCTTTGGATGAATGCTGCTAGAGGATTACAAGAAAGCTGATGATTTTGTTATCTTCCTTGATCTTCCTAAATTGTTCAGTGAACCAGTCAAACAATACACAACCAGTAACAGAAACCTGAATCCTCGGGCTGGGCCTGGTGGCTCATGCCTGTAGTCCCAGCACTTTGGAGGAAGACAGATCACTTGAGCCCAAGAGTTTGAGACCAGCCTGGGCAACATGGTACAGCCCCGCCTTTACAAAAAATACAAAAATTGGCCGAGTATGGTGGTGTGTGCCTGTAGTTACAGCTACTTCAGGTTGCAGTGAGCCCAAATTATGCCACTGCACTCCAGCCTGGGCAACAGGATAAGACCTTGTTTCAAAAACAAACACAAAACCAAAATGCCACAGAAATCTGAATCGCTTCCTAAGTATAGAAAAAAAAATGAAAGAGCTTATATATGTTATGAAAATTAACCTTTAAGGTTATAAAACACTTGTTTTTTGGTTTTTGTTTTCTTTAACAGGATTTTTTTTTTTTTTCCTGGAGATGGGCGTCTCCATATGTTGCCCAGGCTGGATTGGAACTTCTGGCTCAAGTGATCTTCCTGTCTCAGCCTCCTAAGGAGCTGGGACTACAGGCATGCTACCGTGCCCAAAAGACCTGTTTTATGTACTCTGCTTTGACTTGAAGCTTTATAAAGTATTAGCTGTAAGATTTCTTCTTCAAACACGTGTACTTTCTACATATGGATTATATTGGTGATATGTTAGCAGAGACATACACTCATTTATGAGGTAATATCCCAATTAGGTTCAGACAGATGTCTTCCCTTTTTCTTCCCTCCCTCCCTCCCTCCCTTCATCCCTTCCTTTCTCTCTTTCCCCCTTTTTTCTTTTAAACTTTCCCATCCTCAGACTTTTTTTTTTTTGAGACAGACTTTTTTTTTTTTGAGACAGGGTCTGGGTCTGTCACACAGGCTGGAGTGTAGTGGCACAATCTCAGCTCACTGCAACCTCTGCCTCCTAAGCTCAAGTGATTCTCCCACCTCAGCCTGAGATTATAGGTACACACCACCATGCCAGCTAGTTTTGCTATTTTTGGTAGAGATGGGGTTTCGCCATGTTGCCCAGTCTTGAATTCCTGGGCTCAAAGCTACCCGCCTGCTTCAGCCTCCCAAAATGCTGGGATTACAGGTATGAGCCACTGCGCCTGGTCTCATGGACTTTTTATCTGTGTGTTTAATAATAAAATTCTCTAACAGAAAGCGCTTACATTGGCTTGATACTGTTCCAGAATCACATGACCTGGAAACTCTGGTTCTGGAACAGTTGCAAATCGCCGAATAACAACTAACAGCATTTCAAGGCCAGAAAGACGGAGATGGTCATTGTGATCTGTGGCAGCCATAAAAGCCATGCGAATTAAGTCAGCAAGATGCAACACCAAAAAATCACCTATGAGATTAAAAAACATATTGGGAGAAAAGAAGATTAGAAAATACCAAAAAAATGTGCTGGAACTAAGACTTACATTAAGTGATAATCTTTCCTCCTCTAATTTTATAACCTAGACTTTAAGTACCTCTGACTTGATACACTGTTTTTATTGCTTGTTAACTACAGACTTTAAAGCTGGATAGAATGTACACTGCAAATACACAAAAAAACTGTTCCAAAGCTAATAATTATACACAGCTACTCAGGGTAGAATTAGCATCTTTTAAGAGTCCTAATAGTATCTTCAATAAAAATTTTGTTCAGATTTTATGATAACAATACATTAGTTGGTACTGAGGAGACTTTGGGCTTTGATTAATAAAGCAGAAATTTATTCTCTTTATGTCAAGTTGAAGCTAAGATGTAATGTTCCTTTAAAAAAAAAGTTTTACGTGGCTCTCTATATCAACTACAGTGTCATATTTATACATATCTTGCCAAACACACAAATGAGGGGAGCATAAAGAACATTTCTAGCTGTAGAAATGATAAATGAGAATTCCTTTCATTCCCATAACACACTGTTTGGTATAATAAATCTCCTGTGGAGTAATGTAAGAAAACCATTTAACAGAAGAAATCAACATATCTTAGTAATGCCAACTACAACTTTAACTGAGAGCACAGGAATCAGTAAGTATCTACAGCATGTAAATTTTATAAACTGTACAGTGCTCATCACAAGTAGGAGACTCAAAAAATGTGTACTTAAAAAAAATAATTAAACCAGAGACACCTAAATCATACTCAGACTGGAAATGGCAACCTTCTGCTTTGTAATTCTATTGTCTGGTAAAGAATATTTCTAAGGCATTTAGAAATATACACTGTGGACAGGTGCAGTGTCTAATGCCTATAACCCCAGCACTCTGGGAGGCTGAGGTGGGAGAGTCACTTGAGCCCAGAAGTTTGAGACCATCCTGGGCAACATAATAAGATCCCATTTCTACAAAAAAAGTAAAAACTAGATGGCATGGTGGTATATGCCTATAGTCCCAGCTACTCGGGAGGCTGGGGTGGGAAAATTGTTTGAGCCTGGAAGGTTGAGGCTACAGTGAGCTGTGATCATGCCACCGCACTCCAGCCTGGGTGACAGGGCAAGATTCTGTCTCAAGAAAAAAAAAAAAAATATATATATATATATATACACATACATATATATATATACACACATACATAGATACACATACACATATATGTATTGTGTCTTTGAACATATGAGCTTAAGTGAATTTGAAAAATTAGACATCAAACCCTAAAGACAAACATAAATAGGTAAAAATAATACACTTGAACAGTAGGAGGTGGTCAAAATGGTCTTACAATCAGGTTTACTTAACAATGAGAAAGGCTCAAATGTGTTCTAGTTAATATCTATGATGCTAAAATAATCTATAAGCAAAAACTAGCCCAAGTTACAAACCAGGAAATAATTTTTGAGAACCAGTTAATGTTCATACTATTTCCCAAGAACTAATTATTTTCTATAAACTTAACTCATTGCACATGCTCATTAAAGTGAATGCCAATTTAAGAAGCTTAATCATTAAAAATGTATTTAAACATGAAGTGATGTGATCACAGCTCACTGCAAGCTCAAACTCCTGGGCTCAAGTGATCCTCCTGCCTCAGCCTCTCAAGTAGCTGGAACTATGGGTGCACACCACCATGCCCTGCTAATTTAAAAATATTTTTTTAGTAGAGACAATGTTTCATTGTTGCCCAGGCTGGTTTCAAACTCCTGAGCTCAAGGGATCCTCTTGCCTCAGCCTCCCGAAGTGTTGGGATTATAGGTATGAGCCACTGTGTCTGACTAGTTTCATTTTTAAAATTAATATTAAAACCATAAGCAGACAGCATTTTTACACATGTCATTTGGTGTTTTCATTACTATGTCACTTACTTCTTGAATCTCTTTTTTTCATTTCTTGTGCTAAAGCAATGTCAAAATGTGCACTGTTAGCATTCTCACATTGGTTAATTATCCTACAGACACATTCAGCAGCAAAGACTCTAGTAGCCCATTGGGGATTGGTAAAAGGATGGGATTTTTCATCACATCTGGTGGTCAGGACTGAGGCATCATCCCCTTTATCTCCTTCTTCTTCTTGCATTGTATCCATACAAGTTAGAGCTGTAAAATCTTTTATTAAAGGAGAACAAATGTAATTATAATCAATTGAAAGATATATATATATATATAAAGGAACACAAAAATGACTTCAAATTCAGTCTAGAATTGGTATTGATCAATTATCAATTGTTATTAATCAAACTTTTTTATTTTAACAATATCAAATAATTAGGTCTAATAACTACAGTTGTCTAAAAGAGATGCTTTAATAACTGTTCCAGGTCAAAATGACAAAGCTGTTATATTATACTCAAAGTAAAAAGCAAACACAATAGTAGATACTGAAATAATTATCAATCCCCTGCATGTAGATGGATGTACTTAAGTAAACTCAAAATTCTCTAGTAGGGAGTATGTATGGGATACATTGGGAAGGCTGTTTTAACTCTGGAGCCTTGTATGGATTTAAGAAGGTTCCTGAGTCTACTCAAACTGTCTGAAAATATTTTTCTTAGGATAGACCCATTGCTATTATTACAGTATCAAATTTCTTTTCTTTTTCTTTTTTTTTTTTTTTTAAAGACGGGGTTTCACCATGTTGGTCAGGCTGGTCTTGAACTCCCAACCTCAGGTGATCCGCCCGCCTTGGCCTCCAAAGTGCTTGGATTACAGGCATGAGCCACTGCGCCCAGCCTACAGTATCAAATTTCTACTGATAGCTAGAGTCACTAAGTAGTGAATTATCTCCTCTACTTATTAACTGTTAAACTTACCAACTGTTTAAGAACTGAAAATGGAACTAACACTATGAAACAAACCAAACTGCTTTTCTTATATTATCCCATATATCAACATTTTTTGCATGTTAGAATAGCAAAGATGTCATAAATAAGGTTAAGGCAAAGTTAACAGAGCCTGGAAGGTGTTTTCCTGAGAAGGTATGGAGCCAAACCACAGAAGATGAAGAATTAATGGCAAGATAAAATTAAGCAAGCTCAGGGAATATGAATGTAAAATTTAAAAAAAGTTAAGTGAGATACCAGAAAAAATGTAATCAGTCTATTTACGCACATATGTATGTTCTTTTTTTTTTTTTTGAGACAAGATCTTGCTCTGTTACACAAACATGGCTCACTGTAGCCTAGAATACCTGGACTCAGGCAACATTTTCTTTTAAAGAATCCCTTGCAATTTCTTGAGTAGTAGGGACAGAAGACAAAATTAGAGAAATAAAACATGTATAGTGTAATAGTTGAAACAGCAGGTATAATCACTGGAGAGGAACCAATAAGAATCAAGATAGAAAAAGGAGAATACAAAACATTCCAGGGATTTTATGTTAACTTTTTTCCTATCACACAATTCAGACATGAGAGCTACCTTAAGTTTGAAGGCTTGGGCAACGGAGTTGGGAGCACTGAACTACAGTGGAAAGCCTGTGGATTTTAAAAGTTATGTAGGCATAGGACTGAATCTGTCTATGTCTTCGGGTTGGTTACCTCTCCGGGCCTGTTTTCTATAAAACAGAATAAAATTGCGTATGCACAGGATGGGTTATAAGATTAAATCAAGTAAATTATGTACAGTTCTTGCAAAAGAACTGTTTTTTCTCTTCTTTATTCCTCTCATTTATTTTCTCTCTTACCCCAAGGAAACAAATATTAAAGATTTGCATATACTTTCTCATGAACAATGATCTAAAGACATTACAGCAATAATACTATTTTCTAATACTATTTGAAATTAACATTATTATATGTAGCGAAACTGGCTTGCTCAAAATGTCATAACTTTGGAGAAATTTCTCTTACGGTGACTAAACAATTTCATATGATGTGTGGTATGGGGTGGGTATGTATGTATGTATGTATGTATGTAGAGACAGGGTCTCACTCTATTGCCCAGGCCAGAGAGCAGTGGTGTGATACTGGCTTACTGCAACCTCTGCCTCTCGGGCTCAAGCAATCCTCCCATCTTTGCCTCCTGAGTAGCTAGGACTATAGGCGTGAGTTGTAGTTCTAGCCCAGCTAATGGCCTGCCTTAGCCTCCCAAAGTGCTGGGATTACAGGCACAAGCCACCGCAGCTGGTCTCAAATATTTATTGTATGTATGAATAGAAATGATGGGGACAATATAAATTAAGTCACACCTTTTACAGCATAAATAATAACTCTACTTTTCGGTTTGTTTTACATAGGAAAGTCATCTAAGACAGCAAAAGGGAAAAAAAGCAGGCTTAAGTATTGGATTTATACTGTTCAAATTAAAGAGAATTCTAAAACACTAGAAATATAATCTTCATTTGAAGACAGAAACAATCAGACAATCAAAATCCAGCTAGACAAGACTGATGAGTACTCAATGGTAACCAATTTTATGTAAAGTCTTAAATTTCAATTTTATTATTTAACCGATAATGACCAATGCTTACCAGCTGATGCAGCAAGTACATCTTTACAAAGCTTTAACCAAAGGGAGAGTTTTTCCACAGCCATAGATGTAAGCATATAATTTAAAGTCTCTTTGATATCATGGCATAATTTGTCATCTGTCTCTTTGTCTAGCAAGATCAATAATGCCCCCTCAAGGCCGACTTCTCTGATGTTAGCATCTGACAAGAAGAAAAACAATGATCTAAGTAATATAGAAAGCAAAACTACCTTATCAGAAGCTCAAAAATTCAGTAGTTATTCAAATAGTAGATAAAAATATATATTAAAGAATTAGCCCAAATACCGTGTTTTAATCTACTGAGATCCATTTTAATTCACACTTGAATTCTGTTGAATTTTGGGATTATTTATGATCCTGTATAGCCATATTTTATGTAATGTCATTAAAAGGAAAGTATTAAGAATTATTATGTTTTCTTAATCAGGTAAAAATTTTTACCCAATTAGTGTCCGTACTTATACATTTTATTCAGTGCTTCTTCCCCCTTTTGAGACAGTCTTGCTCTGTCACCCAGGCTGGAGTGAAGTGGTACAATCTCAGCTCACTGCAAACCTCCACCTCCCGGGTTGAAGCAATTCTCCTGCCTCAGTCTCCCAAGTAGCTGGGATTACAGCTGCCTGCCACCACGTCTGGCTAATTTTTGCATTTTGAGTAGAGATGGGGTTTCGCCATTTTGGTCAGGCTGGTCTTGAACTCCTAACCTCAAGTGATCCGCCCGCCTAGGCCTCCCAAAGTGCTGGGATTATAGGCGTTGAGCCACAGTGCCCCACCGCCAGTGCTTCTTAGTATAACTATTTTCTAATTTTAAATAAACATAATTAAGTTTTCCTCATTCTGGTATAAAGTTTTAAAATTTATTAACATGAGATAAAGCCCAAAGAGAAAAAAACACTATATGGAAAACACTGTTTAATTACTCCAATTAAGCTATTGTGGACTACTGAATAAACATATATCACTGTACAATATTCTCACTACTACGAAGTAACACCTCTAAGGGGAAATACAATCCTTGATCTAGCACCAACTATTATCTTTAATTCTGAAAATGCCAAAAGGACAAATACATTTTCTCTTGAAGAGATAACTCATCTAGCATTTATGAAAACATGTAGATTTGAAAGATTTTACTACTAGTAGACTATTCTATTTATTTATTTTTGGAGACAGAGTCTTGCTTTGTTGCCCAGGTTGGAGTGCAGTGGCACAATCTAACTGCAACCTCTGCCTCCCAAGTTCAAGTGATTCTCCTGCCTCAGCCTCCCCAGTAGCTGGGATTACAGGTATGTGCCACCACGCCCGGCTAATTTGTTTTATATTTTTAGTAGAGATGAGGTTTCACCATGTTTGCCAGGCTGGTCTCGAACTCCCGACCTCAGGTGATCCACTGGCCTTGGCCTGCCAAAGTGCTGGGATTATAGGCGTGAGCCACCATGCCTGGCCTTTGTAGGTGTTTTGTTTTGTTGGTATTAGACTGTTTTAAAAGAGAATTATCTTTTAAAGATCAGAAGGAAGTGGTAGAAATGTTTCAGATTAGGGGTCTAAAAAGATATAGCAGCTAAAGTAATATAAGAGTCATGACTGGATCTTAGATTTAGGTGGGGGAGAAGGGGAGGAATCATAAAGGACATTTGGATGACTAGGGAAAAGTGTATGAGGACAGTAAATCAATATTGATTTTCTTAAGTGTGTGATCATGTACGGGTATGTCCTTGGCACTAGTGCATTTTCGCACTGCTATAAAGACATACCTAAGACTGGGTAATTTATTTAAAAAAGGTTTCAGGCCAGGCATGGTAGCTCACGTCTGTAATCCCAGCACTTTGGGAGGGTGAGGCAGGTGAATCACCTGAGGTCAGGAGTTCAAGATCAGCCTGGCCAACACAGCAAAACCCCATCTCACTAAAAATACAAAAAATTAGCTGGGGGTGGTGGCAAGTGCCTGTAATCCTAGCTACTTGGGAGGCTGAGGCAGGAGAATCGCTTGAACCCAGGAGGCCGAGCTTGCAGTAAACCAAGATTGCGCCACTGCACTCCAGCATGAGCAACAGAATGAGACTGTCTCAGAGAGAAAAAAAGAAAAAAGAGGTTTCATTGACTCACAGTTCCACATGACTAGGGAAGACTCAGGAAACACACAAACATGGTGGAAGGAGAAGAGGCACATCTTAATGGCAGCAAGCAAGAAAGAGTGTGTAAAGGAAGTGAAGGGGGAAGAGCCCTTTGTAAAACCAACAGATCTTGAGAGAACTCACTATCATGAGAACAGCATGGGGGAATCTGTCCCCGTGATCCAATCACCTCCCACCAGGCACCTCCCTCAACAACTGGGATTATATTTGAAGACGAGACTTGGGTGGGAACACAAAACCAAGCCATATCATTCCACCCCTGGCCCTTCCCAAGTCTTATGTCCACATTTCTAAACCAATCATGTCTTCCCAACAATCTCCCAAAAGTCTTAATTCATTTCAGCATTAACTCAAAAGTCCACAGTCCAAAATCTCATCTGAGACAAAGCAAGTCACTTTGGCCTATGAGCCTGTAAAATCAAAAGCAAGTTAGTTTCTTCCTAGATACAATGGGGTACAGGCATTGGGTAAATGTTCTTGTCCCAAATGAGAGAAATCAGCCAAAACACGGGGGCTACAGCCCCCATGCAAGTCCAAAATCCAGTGGGGCAGTTACGAAATCTTAAAGCTCCAAAATGATCTCCTTTGACTCTATGTCTCACATCCAGGGCACACTGATGCAAGAAGTGGGCTCCTAAGGCCTTGGGCAACTCCATTCCTGCAGCTTTGCAGGGTATAGCCCCCTGCCCTGGCTGCTCTCACAGCTGGCGTTGAGGGTATGCGACTTTTTCAGGCACATAGTGCAAGCTGTCAGTGGATCTATCATTCTGGGGTCTGGAGGCCCTCTTCTTCTTTCCTTTTTTTTTTTTTTTGAGATGGAGTCTCACTCTGTTACCCAGGCTAGAGTGCAAGGGCATGATTTCAGCTCATTGTGACCTCCAACTCCCAGGCCCAAGCAATTCTCTTGCCTTAGACTCCCATTTAGCTGGGATTACAGGTGCGTGCCACCACGCCTGGCTAATTTTGTATTTTCAGTAGAGATGGGGTTTCACCATGTTGGCCAAGCTGGTCTTGAACTCCTGACCTCATGATCCACCCTCCTTGGCCTCCCAAAGTGCTGGGATTCCAGAGGTGAGCCATCACACCCAGCCTTGATGGTGGCCCTTTCCTTACAGCTCCACTAGGCAGTAACCCAGGGGGGACTCTGTGTGGGGGCTCCAACCCCTCGGTTCCCCTTCGCACTGCCCTAGCAGAGGTTGTCCATGGGGGATTCACCCCTGCAGCAGCTTCTGCCTAGACATCTGGGCATTTCCATACATCCTCAGAAATCTAAGTGGAAGTTCTTAAACCTCAATTCTTGAATTCTGCGTACTAGCAGGCCCAGTATCATGTGGAAATTGCCAAGGCTTGGGGCTTGGACCCTCTGAAGCAATGGCCTGAGCTGTACCTTGGCCCCTTTTAGGCACGGTTGGAACAGCTGGGAAACAGGGCAACAATTCCTAAGGCTGTACAGAGCAGGGGGGGGCCCTGGGCCTGACCCACAAAACCATTTTTCCCTCTTAGGCCTCTGGGAGGGGCTGTCGCTAAGGTCTCTAACACACTCTGGAGACATTTTTTCGACTGTCTTGGCAATTAAGATTAACATTTGACTCCTTGTTACTTAATGAAAATTTCTGCAGCAAGCTCGAATTTCTCCACAGAAAATGGGGTTTTCTTTTCTATCACATCCTTGAGCTGCAAATTTTCCAAACTTTTATGCTCTGCTTTTATCACCATTTTTTTTTTTTTTTGAGTCTCATTCTGTTGTCTAGGCTGGAATGCAGTGGTGCAATTTCAGTTCATTGCAGCCTCTGCCTCCCGGGTTCAAGCAATTCTCCTGCCTCACCCTCCCCAGTATCTGGGATTATAGGTGCCTACCACCATGCATGGCTAATTTTTATATTTTTTAGTAGAGATGGGGTTTCACCATTTGGCCAGGCTTGTTTTGAACTCCTGAACTCAGGTGATCCACCAATCTCAGCCTCCCAAAGTGCTGGGATTACAGGTATGAGCCACCGCACCCGGCCTCTGCTTCCCTTTTAAACACAAACTCCAATTTCAGATAATCTCTCTCAAGTAAAAAGTTCCACAGATAACCAGGGCAGGGGCAAAACGGCGCCAGTCTCTTTACTTAAGCATAGCAAGACTGACCTTTACTACAGTTTCTAGGAAGTTCATCAACTCAATCTGAGACCATATCACCTTGGGCTTCATTATCCACATAATTATCAGCATTTTGGTCAAAGCCATTCAACAAGTCTCTAAGGAAGTTCCAAACTTTGTCACATCTTCCTATCTTCTTCTGTGCCCTCCAAACTGTTCTGACCTCTGTCTATTACCCAACTCTAAAGCTGCTTCTACATTTTTGGGTATCTTTATAGCAGTGTCCCACTCCTGGTACCAATTTACTCTATTAGTCTGTTTTCACACTGCTATAAAGACATACCTGAGGCAGGGTAATTTATAAAGAAAAGAGGCTTAATTGACTCACAATTCTGCAGGGCTAGGGAGGCCTCAGGAAACTTACAATCATGGTGGAAAGGGAAGAGGCATATTTTACATGGCGGCAGGTGAAAGTGTGTGTGAAGGAAGTGAAGGGGCAAAAGATACCATGAGAATGCACTATCATGAGACCAGCATGCGGGAAACTGCTCCCATGATTCAATCATCCCCCACTAGGTCCCTCCCTCAACACCTGGGGATTATTACAATTCAAGATGTAATTTGGGTTGGGACACAAAGCCAAACCATATCCTTCTTGGGGAATGTAAACTTAAGTATGATGTCTGCGGCCTGCTTTAAGATGATTTGGCAAGAGGTTTATGTGTGTATATGGAAAGAGATGTCTATAAAATGAGTGTCATAAAGACATTAAGTAGATGAATTTACATGTTCACTACACAATTCTTTCAGGTTCAAAAAATCATAGTATCTGTTATGGTGATCTGTGATCAGTGATCTCTTTTTTTTTTCTCTGAGATGGAGTCTCCCTCTCATTGCCCAGGGTGGAGTGCAGTGGCACAATCTTAGCTCACTGCAAGCTCTGCCTAAAGGGTTCAAGCGATTCTCCTGCCTGAGCCTCCTGAGTAGCTGAAATTACAGGTGCCCACCACCATGCCCAGCTAATTTTACTTTCAGTAGAGATGGGGTTTCACCATCTTGGCCAGGCTGGTCTTGAACTCCTGACCTCGTGACCCACCCACATTGGCCTCCCAAAGTGCTGTGATTACAGGCGTGAGCCACTGCGCCCAGTCGATCGGTATTACTATTTTAATTGTTTTGGAGTGCCACAAATTATGTACATGTAAGACAGCAAACTTACTCAATAAATGTTGTGTGTGTTCTGACTGCTCCATGCCATTTCTCTCTCTCTCTTCTGGCCATTCCTCATCTCTTTCCTTCTAATCAGGCCTCTCTATTTTCCGAAACACAACAGCATCAAAATTAGGCCAATGAATAACACTGCAATGGCCTCACAGTGTTGAAGTGAAAGGAAGAGTCACATGTATCTCACTTTAAATCAAGAGCTGGAAATGATTAAGCTTAGTGAGAAAGGCATGTCAGAAGCCAAGATAGACCAAAAGTTAAGCGTTTCTTATGCCAGTTTTCTAAGCTGTGAATGCAAAGGAAAAGTTCTTGAAGGAAATGAAAAAGGTACTCCAGTGAACACATAAATGCTAAGAAGAGAAACAACCTTGTTAACCGACATGGAGAAAGTTTTAGTGATCTAGATAGAAGTTCAAATCAGGCTCACGCCTGTAATCCCAGCACTTTGGGAGGCTGAGGTGGGCAGATCACCTAACGCCAGGAGCTCAAGACCAGCCTAGCCAACATGGTGAAACCCTGTTTCTACTAAAAATGCAAAAATTAGCCAGGCGTGGTGGCAGGTACCTGTAATCCCAGCTACTTGGGAGACTGAGGCAGGAGAATCGCTTGAATCCAGGAGACGGAGGTTGCAGTGAACTAAGATTGTGCCACTGCACTCCAGCCTGGGTGACAGAGCAAGACTCCTTCTCAAGAAAAAAAAAAAAGTTCAAATCAGCCACAGCACTGAGCCTGATCCAGAACAAGCTACAGAAGAAAAGGTAGAAACTAGCAGACGTTGGTTCATGGGGTTAAGGAAATAAGCTGTCTTCATAACATAAAAATGCAAGATAAAGGCTGGGCGTGGTAGGTCACACCTGTAACTCCAGCACTTTGGGAGGCCAAGGCAGGTGGATCACCTGAGGTTGGGAGTTCGAGACCAGCCTGATCAACATGGAGAAACTCCGTCTCTACTAAAAATACAAAATTAGGCAGGCATGATGGCGCATGCCTGTAATCCCAGCTACTCGGGAGGATGAGGCAGGAGAATCGCTTGAACCTGGGAAGTGGAGGTTGTGGTAAGCTGAGATCATGTCATTGCACTGCAGCCTGCACAACAAGAGCAAAACTCCATCTCAAAAAAAAAAGGCAAGATAAAGCAGCAAATCCTGATGCAGAAGCTTCATCAAGTTAGCCAGAAGACCTAGCTAAGGCCAAAACAACTGTTTTTCTCTCTCTTTTTTTTTTTTTTTTTTTTTGGGAGACTGAGTCTTGCTCTGCCACCCAGGCTGGGGTGCAGTGGTGTGATCTTGGCTCACTGCAACTTCTGCCTTCTGGGTTCAAGCTATTCTCATGCCTCAGCCTCCTGAGTAGCTGGGATTACAGGTACCCAACACCACGTCCAGCTAATTTTTGTATTCTTAGTAGAGACGGGTTTCACCATGTTGGCTAGGCTGGTCTTGAACTCCTGACCTCAAGTGATCTGCCCGCCTTGGCCTTCCAAACTGTTAGGATTCTAGGTGTGAGCCACAGTGCTGGGCCTAAAACAACAGGTTTTCAAAGTATATGAAATAGCCTTCTATTGGAAGATGCCATCTGGGACTTTCATAGCTAGAAAGGAGAAGCCAATGCCTCGCTTCAAAGGACAGGCTCATTCTTTTGCGATGTGCTAAAGCAGCTGGTGACTTTAATGCCAGTGCTCACTGACCATTCTGAAAATCCCATGGTTTAAGAATTATGCTTAATTGGCTGGCATAGTGGCTCACATTTGTAATCCTAGCACTTTGGGAGACTGAGGCAGGTAGAACACTTAAGCCCAGGAGTTCAAGACCAGCCTGGGCAACAACGAGACTCCATCTCTACAAAAGCACAAAAAACCACTTAGCTAGGTGTGTTGACATTCATCTGTGGTTCCAGCTGCCAAGGAGGTTGGGGTGGAAAGAATCACATGAGTCTGGAAAGCAGAGGCTACAGTGAGCCCAGATCATGCCACTGCACTTTAGCTTGGGTGACAGAGAGACCCTGTCTCAAAAAAAAAAAAACAAAAAAACAAAAAAACAAAGCCTGGATGACAGCATATCTTTTTTTTATAACAGGGTTTACTGAATATTTTAAGTCCACTGTTAAGACCTATTACTCAGAAGAAAACAAAAAGATTCATTTCAAAACATTACTGCTAACTGACAATGTGCCTAGTCACCCAAGAGCTCTGATGGAGATGTACAAAGAGATGAATGTTGTTTTCATGCCTGTTAACACAATACCCACTCTGCAGATTAAGGAGTCATACTGACTTTCAAGTTGTCTTACTTAAAAAATACATGTTGTAAGGCTACAGCTGCCACAGTCAGTGACTCCTTTGATGGATCTGGGCAAAGTAACTTAAAACCTTCTGGAAAGGATTTATCATTCTAGATGGTTTCTTGAGATGGAATCTACTCCTGGTGAGGATGCTGTGAACACTGTTGAAATCACAACAAAGGATTCAGAATATTATGTGAATTTAGTTGATAAAGAGGTAGCTGGTTTGAGAGAATTAACCCCAGTTTTGAAAGTTCTACTATAAGTAAAATGCTATCAAAAAGTATTGCATGTTACAGAGTAATCGTTCATGAAAGGAAGTCAATGGACATAGCAAACTTCACTGCTGTCTCATTTTAAGAAATTGCCACAGCCACCCCAAATCGTTAGCAACCACCACGATTAAGCAGCCATCAACACTGAGACAAGACTATCTACCAGCAAAGAGATTATGACTCACTGAAGGCTCAGATGATGGTTAGCATTTTTTAGCAGTAAAGAATTTTTAAATTAAGGTACATACACTGCTTTTTTAGCCATAATGCTATTTCACACTTAGTAGACTATAATATAGTACAAAGATAACTTTGATATGCACTGGGAAACAAAAATATTCCTGACTTGCTTTATTGCATGGTCTGGAACCAAACCCACAATACTCCTAGGTATGCCTGTATAGCAGCCCAGCCATGCTGATTAACTCAAGTTGAAGCAAAAGTTTTTGTTTTTGTTAGAGACAAGGTCTCACTATGTTGATCAGGCTGTCCTTGAACTCCTGCGCTAAAGTGATCTTCTTGCCTCAGTCTCTAAGGAAGCTGGGACTACAAGTACATGCCACCACATCTGGCCCAGCTCCCTAAACATTTTAATGTAAGAATAACACCATTACTTAAAGAGCATAGATTACTGACAGTAAAATATATTATGAATCTAGAAGCTTAAGATACTGAAAAGCTCTAGGAAGTCTATGACAAAAGTATGACAGTACTTTGAAATAAAAACTTTACAAATGGAAGTATATTACTTTTTTTTTTTTTAGACAGAGTCTAGCTCTGTTGCCCAGGCTGGAATGCAGTGGAGCAATTTCAGCTCACTGCAACCTCTGCCTCCTAGGTTCAAGCGATGTTTGTGCCTCAGCCTCCCGAGTAGCTGGGACTACAGGAGCATGCCACCATACCCAGCTATATATTTTTAGTCGAGATGAGGTTTTACCATATTGGCCAGGCTGGTCTTGAACTTCCAACCTCAGGTGATCCATCCGCCTCGGCCTCCCAAAGTAGTGGGACTACAGGCGTGAGCCACTGCGCCCGGCCAAAGTGTAAGACATTACTTCTTTTTTTTTGGTCAGTGTTCTGATCTGTTACTCAAGCTGCAGTGTGGTGGTGTAATAACTCACTGCAACCTCAAACTCCTAGGCTCAAGCAATTCTCTTCTCTCAGCTTCCTGATTAGCTAGTAGCTGGGACTACAGATGTGCACCATCACGCCTGGCTAATTTTAAAATTTTTTGTAGAGATGGGGTGTTACCATGTGGTCCAGGCTATTCTTTTTATAGATACATATATATATATTTTTAAAAATAGAGAAGAGGTCTCACTATATCGACCAGGCTGGTCTTGAACTCCTTACTTCAAGTCATCCTCCTATCTTGGCCTCCCAAAGTGCTGAGATTACAAGCATGATCTAGTGTGCCCAGCCCTGAGGCTGTTTTTGAACTCCTGATCTAAAACAGTCCTCTCTCCTTGGCCTTACAAAGTGCTGAGATTACAGGTGTGAGCCACCATGCCTGGCCTATTATTACCATTTTTGTAGGCTAATTAGTTTATCTGAATTCATATGCAAATTCAGGTTATTCATATAATAGTTTTAAAATGAAGTGATATACACTTAAATCTTACTGGCTAAGAAATCCTTTAATTCAGCTCTAAAATGTAAAAGAAGAGGCATTTAAAAATCCTCTTTAACTTGTAGCATTCATATATAATAAATTTTATGAAAGTGAGATTTTGGGGTGAACAGAGGCATGTGTGATAAATTACTTAAGGGCTAATCCAATTTCATTTGACTGCTGTGAAAAAACTTGCTCTATATCTATAGCTCTCAAACTTTAGTAGACTTGTGCATGGCTTAATAGGATTACATTTTAAAGAATGTGTTGTTAGGCAATTTCATTGTTGTGTGAACATCATAGAGTGCACTTACCCAAACTTAGATGGTACAGACTACCACACACATAGGCTATATGGCATAGCCTATTGTTCACAGGCTACAAACCTGTAGAGCAAGTTACTGTACTGAACACTATAGGCAACTATAACATAATGGTAAGCATTTGTGTATCAAAACATAGAAAAAGTACAGTAAAAAAATGATATTATAATGTTATGGGACCACTGTTGTATATGGGGTCTGTTGTTGACCAAAATGCCATTATGTGGCACACAGCTGTACTAATACTAATACAGGGACTGTAAAAATATAGATTTAAAAATACAGATTTTTGGGTAATACTCCCAGACTTCTGGTTCAGTAGGTCTGGGATGGGTCTCAATAATCTGCATTTCTAACAAGTTCCCAGGTGAGGTATATACTGCTGGTTTGAAAATCAGTTTGAGAACCACTGCTCTAAACTAGTAACATCACTGGTTAGAATAACAGCAATTCTTTCCTGTAGCAGGTTTAAGACATATTACATATTAACTTTTAAATTGTTTCAAAACTCATGTATATGTGGAAATTTTAAGATAAAAATAATCATTTGAGCTGGACACAATATTGATCAAGAGATATTACCTGAAGTCAACTCTTCTCTGCTATCCTTAGCAAGTATAACAGCATATTCTGAAACTTCAGCTGCTTCTCTTTGCACGAGCTGACGTAAGCAAGCCAGTACTGCTCTTCTCAGTAACAAGTAGGGGCTACAAAGATTCACCTGAAAAATACCATTTGAGGAATGACAGAGCTAAAATTCTTGTTGGCACTCAGTGAGTGTAATAGATATTCATTGGACCCCTTCTTGATTCTGTCCAGCTCATCAGTAGGCTGGACACAATTTATGATTACATAGGAACTTCTTGCAACTATGCTAGAATACATTTCTGATTATATAACTTAGAAACAGCTTAATAGGTAATATGTGTACTAGATTATGCACTACTCATAAATATAAGAAAAGGTCAGTGTCAGAAGGTAGAATTTATATGAGTAAACAGAATTTTAAGAGAAAAAAAGAACTACAACAGAAAGGATTTAGTTGCATTTCATACATTTGTGTTCATGCAACTATACTGTAACGTTTTATCATTCTCTAAGCAGAAATTTATACAAATCCATATAGACAATACAGCATATTGGTTAAAATGGACATTCCAGAGCCAAAATGTCTCAGTTTGAGTCCTAACTCCATCACTTATTAGCTGTATGACTGCAGGCAAATTATTTAACATCTCTATAGTGCCTTAGTTTCCTCATTTGTAACACTACTGCATCTCTCAGGGCTACTGTGATATTAACACAAAGTAACATGCAAAGTGCTTACCATAGTACCTGTCAAATAGTAAATGCTCAATAAAAGTTATTATTAGTGCAGTCTCTTAACAATAATATTTTAATCAGACAACACATAGAGTAAGTAAATGCATTTTCAAATAAAGGCAGAAAACATTCACCAAAAATGCTCTCTAGAGACAAGCATTACAGAAGACCAAATTTTATATATATGCATACATATTTATGTATTAATAGAATACATATATGTACACATCTTACAGATGCAACGTAAATCTCAATAGGCTGTATCTACCCATGGCAAATTATAAGACTGGTAATATACTTCAGTTACAAGTTGAAGGTTAATGGATAAAAATTTTTAGTGATTTCATTTATGAAATAAAGTTGAGATTTTAAATTATTTTGTACTAACTATGAAAGTAAAGATCAGTTTGGTACAGTCTACAAAATAAATACGTATATTTTGATAGTGATCTTCAAGGCAAAATTTGAGAAATAATGGCATAATTTTATAACGATATTTAGATTTGGTATATGTGAGAAAAATAGGACTGAAGTTTTGTAAAGAGCAGAGGCTAAATTTTGGGATGAAATAAGAGGTGGTAGGAACTATTAACAATATATAAGAAGAGTGTTGGGCGTGGTGGCTCACGTCTGTAATCGTATCACTTTGGGAGGCTGAGGTGAGCGCATCACTTGAGGTCAGGAGTTTAAAACCAGCCTGGCCAACATGATGAAACCCTGTCTCTACTAAAAATATAAAAAAATTAGCCGGGCATGGTGGCAGGTGCCTGTAATCGTGCTATTTGGGAGGCTGAAGCAGGAAAATTGCTTGAACCTGGGAGGGAGAAGTTGCAGTGAGCCAAGATTGCACCACTGCACTCCAGACTGGGCAAGAGAGTGAGACACCATCTCAGAAAAAATATATATATTTTAATTTTTTATATACATATATATATATGTATATGTATATATGTATATGAAGAGGGCTGGGCGTGATGGCTCACACTTGAGGGAGGCCAAGGCAGGTGAATCGTTGAGGTCAGGAGTCGGGTGCAATGGCTCACACTGAAGAAGACCAAGGTGGGTGGATCACTTGAGGTCAGGAGTTCGAGACCAGCCTGGCCAACATGGTCAAACCCTGTCTCTACTAATAATACAAAAATTAGCTGAGTGCGGTGGCACATGCCTGTAATCCCAGCTACTGGGAGCCTGAGGCAGGAGAATTGCTTGAACCTGGGAGGTGGAAGTTGCAGTGAGCCAAGATCACGCCACTGCACTTTAGCCTGAGCAACAGCGTGAAACTGTGTCTCCAAAAAAAAAAAGAATATATAAGAAACACATGCAAAGACAAATTCTACATTTTATCAGAAGCAAAAAAAAAACCCAGAAAAAAATTGTGAATATATCATCATTGAACAGCTTTTTTTTTTAAAGACAGGGTATCACTCTATCACCTAGGCTAGAGTGCAGGAACAGTGTTGTTAAGTATGTTCTATTATACCTTCAAGCTGTATTATGAACCCAAAAGCGGATACAGAGGAATGCCATTCATAGAAAAGTCTCAAGGTGTAATGTATTCCCATGTTTAGAAATCATACTGTTAGCAGGTTAGGATAACACGGAAGTTAAAATATAAAAGATTAAGTTTACTTGTGCCCAAGATTACTGTTGTATTTAAGAACAATGACCAAAAAAAAGCACTCTACAAGACAATTCTAAAGAAAAGTTAATAAATCTACTAGTTATTTCAACTGGAGTTTCACAAGCATATGATACAAAGCAGGTGCAGCATTTATTCAGGCTAGTCAAATGTTTTAGAAAAAGCATGCTTAGAAATACCCTTTACTTGTTTGGTAGAAAAAAGATTGAAGGCTTTCACACAAAGCAAAATGGGAGGCTTAAGGTCTCCATGTCATTCTCCAGCATTTATATTGGGAAGAGGAATAGAGTGGCTTAAGACAAACAAAGAAAACTGGCAAAATAGAGAAATTAAGTAAAACTGTAACTACAATTATTTTCTGAAATCAATATATTAAATCAAAATGATACCAAATTTAGTACAAAGAGTGAGAGCACCAGCTGGAGAAGGTTAGGAAGGATTTGCTTATACCGGTATCAAATAAACACCACGAAACATGCTACACATATTGGACTTAGCATTAATGGTTCGCTTAAACAAAGAGATGCAGAAGAAAACAAACATCTACAACCAAAAAATGACACCAAAAAAATAGCACTGCAAAACTCAAAAAAGGTTAGGAATCAAGGGTTAGGGACCTACCAACACAGAATTATCCAATAAGATCTCCTGCACAAAAACAAATGACACACCAGTCATGACAAAACCAAAAGATACAGGATGACTTTGACAACAGTCAGCTAAGCATTAAAATATAAATGTTGATAGTTATCATTCAAATTGGCTTAGCTTCAGCTTAAAAATTTGCCACAAATATTTTATTTTCCAGCTTAACAAAATGAGTTAGCCAAGTTCTTGAAAATAGTCAACTCAAGAACTCCAAGATGTAAACATATAATTTTAAAATGTACACGTGATTAATTTTAGGTTTTCCTTTGGAATCCATGACTAAGCCTCAGTATCAAACCAAATCAAGTAGACATGAGTATGAGAGGAGTGATCTGGATTGCATTCACATGAACAGGTGTCTAACAAGAGGCAGAGTTAATGGTTTACCTCATCAGAAGGTAATTATAGTTTAACTCTTAGAAGCCAAGTTTTAAAACTAAGAGTATTCAGAATTCCAAGTGTAGCTAAGGCCAAGTTCAGAATGAAATTCAAAGAGCATGCAGTTAGAAGAAAATACTTTCCAGTAAGACTTTTGCCTAATGATGAAATGCAATTTCCTTACTTTGGTGAATACTCTAACAGTCAACCTAATAAATTCAGAATAAATTACTAATTACTATCACTATATTAATTTAGTGTCAATATTTTGGTTAGTAATTTATTCTATATGATTGTGTATTAAAAAATCATTTTACACCTTGAATATTATGAGTTAACATGAGTAAGATTTGTAACTGTTACTTCAGATTTTCTCACTTGCTCTTGATGTATCCAAAAGAAAAGTCTGATAATATAATAATCTCTATTCTTTTTCATATGTAACTTTTTTTGATGCCTATTTGTTTTTCCTGCAGTAATATGTACCCTTTTATGATCTGGGAAAGAAAAAAAGTTAATGAGTTTGATCAGATTTTATTTATTTATATTTTTGAGACAGCTCCATTGCCCAGGCTGGAGTATAGTGATGCAATCATGGCTCACTGTTGCCTCAACCTCTTGGGTTCAAGTGATCCTCCCACCTCAGCCTCCCAAGTAGCTGGGACTACATGGTGTGCACCACCATGCCCGGATAATTTTATTTAAATTTTTTGTAGAGACAAGCTCTCACTATGTTCCCCAGGCTGGTCTTGAACATCTGGGCTCAAATGATCCTTCCACTTTGGCCTCCCAAAGTGGTGGAATTAAGATGTGAGCCACTGTGCCCAGCTGATCAGATCTTATTTATCATGAATTAATGGGTTAGTCTTGCTCTTCATTTATCAATAAACTTTAGTTAATAAAAGAATTCATGTATCAGGTAAAGAAGAAAATTTAAAGGTAATTAATGGAAACCTTCCATAAGACAAGAGGAAAAAATAGCAGTATCACTAAATTTAAATGGAGAGTAAAAGATCAACAGGCAAAGGAGTGAAAACTTTTTCAATAACTGGTTTTAGTAATGGTTCTTCAAACATAAAAAGTAATACTCCTGGAGAAGAGTCCCTGAATGGTACAGGTAAAATCCTTTTCCTTTAAGTGCTGTTTTCCCTAATACATGATTGACCAAGATCTAAAAAATTCAGGAACAAAAGTTTCTGTCGGGAAGTCAGTCACATTCTCTTTTTAAAGTTTTATTGGGCTAGGCATGGTGGCTCATGCCTGTAATCCCAGCACTTTGTAGGGCTGAGGCAGGAGGATGGCTTGAGGCCAGAAGTTCAAGACCAGCCTAGGTAACATACAAGACCCTGTCTCTACCAAAAAATAAAAATTGGCTAAGTGTGCTGGTACATTCCTGAAGTCCTAGCTCTTGGGAGGCTGAGAGGGGCAGATCACTTGAGCCCAGGAGTTAGAGGCTACTACAGGCTATAATTGCACCACTACACTCCAGCCTGGGTGACAAAGTTAGACCGTGCTTCTTAAAAAAAAAGTAAAGTGTTACATGACTATCAGCATCAATAATTAATATAATGATTAATACACTGTGTGTTGAAGGCACATGTCAAGACAGCAAAAGCAACTACCATTATTGCGTACTAATTAAAAGCCTGTGACACGTGCCCTTACAAGTAGCATTTTGTGTAATCCTCGTGTTTTACAGACAAGGTAGCTGAGGCTAGAAGAGATTATGGGACTTCCCTAAAGGCACACAGCTAGGAGATGGCAGAGTTGAGATAAAGTCTATCCGTAAAATCTGCAAAGGTAGTACTGAATAATGAAATGAGGACTGGATGAGGAATCCAGAAACCTGCAATCTAGACTTAGCCGCCACCTAGATGTGGTAGATGTGTTATTTTAATTTTTTGGTCTTCGGCTTATCTTTTATTGGGAAGACTGGTTTTAATAATGCAAACACCATTCTACAAAAATAGGGATAATCTATGTGACACATTTTTAAGATTCTGAGGTTCTTTCAAGCTCTGAAATGCTGCATATTTTGCCTCAAGCTTGAAAATGAAAGGTCTACATAATGATTCTTAACAAGTCATGTTACTAATGGGAGTGTGACATGAACACTGTAGGAGTAGAAAAAGTTGAAAAGCAATGGTGCCAACTTATAATTCCAAATGCAACTCAATTTTTAAGGCAAGTCCAGATAGAAACTAGTGACAGAATAAAATCTTTTTTTTTTTTTTTTTTTGAGACGGAGTTTTACTCTTGTTGCTCAGGCTAGAGTGCAATGGTGTGATCTCAACTCACTGCAACATCTACCTCCTGGGTTCAAGCGATTCTCCTACCTCAGTCTCCAGAGTAGCTGAAATTACAGGTGCCTGCCACCACACCCAGCTAATTTTTATATTTTTAGTAGAGATGGGGTTTCATCATGTTGATCAGGCTGGTCTTAAACTCCTGATCTCAGGTGATCCGCCCGCCTTGGCCTCCCAAAGTGCTGGGATTACAAGCGTGAGCCACTGCACCCAGTCAGGGGAAATCTTATAACCAATGACCATAAATCACTTCTAAGGAACCTCTAGTTGATGGCCTTTATCTTTCTACATTCAGTAGATACAATATTAGAAGCCAGATATTGATGGATATGTTGCTGAAATATTAAGGAAAAGTGTTATTTCTCCATCAGGGATGTAAAAAACTTTGTAATAACTTAGAATAGATGAAAAAGAAGAAAAAAAAAGACAGGTGACCACATAAAGTTTTGCATGTCCTACAGCATTTACACAGTACATGGGACCTTATAAGCACCCAATATGTGTTTATTGATTTATGAATATTCCAAATATTAAGTTCAACATTAATGGGAGAAAAATGAATTAATGTAAGAGAGATTTAAGAGCTGATTACATGAAAGCTGCCCCCTACTCCCCAAAAAGACTAGAACTAAGGCAAAATAGTTATGTATATAACATATAACTTTGTACACAGTTTAGAGGATAATTAAAATGTGTACTGGAATAGATGGAAGATTCAAATAAAAGAAGCTAAGAACACATTTACAATTTTATACTCACACAGAGGCAGCTAACCAGGCTAGACAAGTTGACACGTTGGGGAGCAAACATATGAAGCTGCTGAAGGCAAGAGATGGCCTGAGCTTGAACAAGGCAATCTGGGT
Source organism: Cacajao melanocephalus (assembly GCA_963573385.1). NCBI lineage: Eukaryota > Metazoa > Chordata > Mammalia > Primates > Pitheciidae > Cacajao > Cacajao melanocephalus. Next base: position 49,941 of record CAUYLG010025236.1, read on the forward strand.
TATCTTGCATTACCGCACAACCCAGTAGACAGGAAGTCCTTAAGGTAGAAATTGAAGCACTGTTACCTAAAATAAAAAGCAGAAAGCTTTTAATAATTGGCCTATAAAATCATTATTCTTTAAACATATATTACAGGTTTTAAAATTTACTTCCAGTTTTAAGCTTACAAATCTGTGACGTACAATTTCTTCTACAAAAGTAGGGATAATCTAAGTGACAGATTCTTAGTTTACTTTAGTTCTTCTTCTTTTTTTTTGAAACAGTCTCACTCTGTCGCCCAGGCTGGAGTGCGGTGGCGCAATCTCGGCTCACAGCAACTTCTGCCTCCCAGGTTCAAGTGATTCTCCTGCCTCAGCCTCCCGAGTGGCTGGGACTACAGGTGCACGCCACCATGCCTGGATAATTTTTGTATCTTTATTAAAGATGGGGTTTCACCATGTTGGCCAGGCTGGTCTCAAACTCTCGAGCTCCAGTGATTCCCCCTGCCTTGGCTTCCCAAAGTGTTAGGACTACAGCCGTGAGTCACCGCACCTGGCTTACTTTAGTTATTCTTAATTGGAAAAGTTTATTACAACACAAATTATTAGGCAAAAAGGAACCTATGACTATCAGTAGGTTATATCAAATTTTCATAAAAAGTGGAATTAGAAATTGCCAATAAACTTAGCCTTGTATTAGTTAAGAATTACTTTCATGTATTATAATCATGCAGTACTATTCAATCTGAACAGCTCAGAATATTTGAAACTTTGGATTACTTCTTAAATAGAGATCAGAGCTCTTTGGATGATTCTGTTTCATGTCTGTCATGTTAACTGTTAAGGAAGGCATCTTTAGGAGATATGTAATTGTCTAAATATTGCACTCTGTCTTTTCAAAGTAAGAGAAATCAGGCTGATTGATTTAACTAACCATACAGCACCTATCATGTGCCAAGCATACAGATTAGGAACTGAATTCATTTTTACGTGTATTATTTTTCACGTAAAACATCACAAAAGCAGCTATGCACACCTTGTAGCTCTGGACCTAACGTGGTAATAAGGGCATTCAAACAGCGACCAAGGCTTTGGTGAACTTCAGCATGAGTAGGAGGCACATTTAACAACAACATTATAATAAGAGAAAGGGTAGGTTCCACATGCACATAATAGAGTGGGCCAGCAGAATCAATGATCAATGACAGAGAATGTAATGCCCAGGTCTGTAACGACAAAGAAAAGCAATTAAAAACATCACGACAGCATTAAGAAACATAAAATACATCAAATTGTTCTTTTGTTGAAGCAAGTGATAAAGTAACAGCAAATGTGTATGCTACTACTAATGTGGAAACAGAAATGGAGGACTTCCAACTCAGAGGCAATCATCCAATTTAGAATGACATAGTTAGACATAGTACACCATTAAGAATTCTAAGTAATAGTTGGTACTTTAGCTAACAGCTTGAATCGAGTCTAGTTTTTTGAAAAATTATTTCATCTATAGAAAGAATGAAAATTCAAGTCTTTAAAAAGATTCAACAAAACCTACAATTACAAACATCAATATGAGAAAATCACTTGAACATAATAATAAGTGAAGAAGGCCAGACATAAAAGAATATATGTTGTATTATTCTATTTATATAAAGTATAGAAGCAAACAAAACTAATTTAAGCTACTGCAAATTGCAACAGTGGCTATCCTTGGTAGGGGCAGGTAGTTAACTAGAAGACAGTATGAGAAGTGTGTCTGGGGTATTGATAATGGACTGCTTCTTGATTTCAGGTGATGGTTAATGTACGGTTTGTATGTAGGTATGTACACTCATGACAGGTGCGTACACGTACACACACACACACACACACACACACTCTCTCTCTCTCTCTCTCTTTCTTTCTCTGGTTTAAATGAAAAAAGACTGGCCATATACTGATAACCACTGAAGTTAGGTGATGAGTATAATAGATTCATTATAGTAGACTTTCTAACTTTGTGTATGTTTGAATGTTCAGTAACAAGTAGTAAATTAAAAGGTTTCCTTTCAGAAAATGAAAAAGTTTTATTCCTCTTTTCAACAGATGTGCAAGAACACTTATAGTACTTTAAATGCTGCAAAAATGAGCTTCTATTTGTTAAGTGAGAGGGAGCAATCAAGAAAACTCAGAATTGATGACACTGGAAGCCACGGAAAGAAGTATATGAATTAAATCAACAAAAAAGATATTAAATATAAAACTATGTGCATTCAGAACAGACTTCTTGAGGAGACAGAAGAGGAATATAATAGAAGCAAAAAGTACTATATTTAAGGATGGGTGAAAAATGGAAATCTTACATCAATTCAGTCAAGTACTAGATGAAGTGGAGGAGGTGAGTAGCAATATGGTAATTCAGAGAGAAAGCTAACTGGATTAAAGCTTGATGAGATGCTGGCTAAACTGGACCTTAAAAGACTAAAACATGTGGAATACCAAACAGGCATGTAAGGAGATAAGGAAAAAGAAAATAATGTAAATGTAGACATTAGAATGACATGTGGGTAGATCTTCTGTAGGAGAAGTCAACTGTTTGAGGTAGTAACAGAAAACGTCTGTGGGTCAGTTGATGGGACTGATATAAAGAAGTTGATTAAAGAAGCAAGAAGCACTTTGTCAAGCTTTTCTGCAGGAAGGTGGCAAGATGAAAATCTTGTAGGAAAATGAATTTAGCCTTATATCTAGAGAGAGTTAGAAAGAAAAGAACCTAAAAATGTGACTAATTAGGAAGCTATGACAGTAATGTGGCACACATTAATAAGGAGACAGATAAGATGACAGAAGGGGAGTAAAAGAACAGGAGAAATAAAAATCGTTCCACATTTGATTAAGATAGGAGAATGATGATTTTATTGACAGAAATGAGTAAGATATGTACAACGATGTGGTAAAGTGGTTAAGAACAGGAGTTTGGAGTCCATGACTTGTGTTCTTCATCTGATTCAATGATTTATTAGCTTTTCAGTTGTGAGCAAGTTGCTTAGCTTCTCAAGCCTCAGTTTTATTTCCCCATAATGGACTATATACCCTAATAAATTATTATGAGGACTAAATGAATTACTATGAGACTTAGAAGAATGTATCGTAACACCTGGTACCTATGAAGCTCTTTAAAATAGTAGACACTATTATTATTATTATTATTATTATTTTTTGAGACAGGGTCTGACTGTTGCCCAGGCTGGAGCATAGTGGCACAATCTGGACTTACTGCAACCTTTGTTTCCCCAGCTCAAGCCATCCTCCCACCTCAGCCTCCTGAGTAGCTGAGACCACAGATGTGCACCATCATGTCCAGCTAATTTTTGTATCTTTTGTAGAGACAGTGTTTCACCATGTTGCCCAGGCTGGTCTTGAACTCCTGAGCTCACGCAGTCCACCCACCTTGGCGTCCTAAAGCGTGGGATTACAGGCATGAACCACCACGTCCCGCCCGATGCTATTATTAAGATGGAACAGAGATACATTTTCAGAAAAACACATTGAAATTGACTACAGACATTCTGAATGTGAGGGAAGATTTTAATTTAAAAAATCCATCAAGGTTAACAACGGCTTTGACACTTACTATGGGGGGAAAACCATATTTGCAAATTTGCAAATAATATTAATGGTCAATATAACATAATCTGCATCATCTACAAATCATGAATTTCAAGGGAAGTATCACATGAGGTACCCACCTGCACATCAGGAGAAGTGCTGTCCTGAGCCAAAGTATAAAGGATTCCAACACAAGAATTTAGGTGTTGAGAAGAACTTATTCCTCCTAAATACCTATGTAGGGATGCCAAGGCCAATGAGTATCCTGTTCTAGTAACCACATCCCTTGCTGATTTCAATCTGTAAATATGAAAATAAAAATAAATTGCAATCACTGCAAAAGGAAAAAAACCACAAAAGCGAATGCATGTACACTGTCACTTAGGCAAAACTTTTTATATGGATAGTTGTAAAATTTAGAAATATATTTTCAGCTAACTAATGAAAAATTCTGAAGTAACCTGAAAGGCATCTTGCAAAGGAAAATATTTTGAATCAAAATGTCTTTATATTAATGGTTTAGTACAAACAGTTTCAATGTCTTTCATACATACATGTGCACAAAGTTTTTAAGACAAGCATTATTACTTTATGATTAAGTTACATTTTAAAAACTCAAACGCTGAGATACTTTAATTTCATAGAGTTTCAATTTAACTTTGATTTTAAAATTAAATAGGCTAGCTGCGGTAGCTCACGTCTGTACTCCCAGTGCTTTCGGAGGCCAAGGTGGAAGGATTACTTTAACCCAGACCACCTGGGCAACATAGTGAGACCCTGTCTCTATTAAAAAGATTTTTGGGGATGGGCGCCAGTGGCTCACGCCTGTAATCCCAGCACTTTGGGAGACCGAGGCAGGTAAATCACAAGGTCAGGAGATCGAGACCATTCTGGCCAACATGGTGAAACCCTGTCTCTACTAAAAATACAAAAATTAACTGGGTGTGGTGGCGCATGCCTGTAATCCCAGCTACTTGGGAGGTTGAGGCAGGAGAATCACTTGAACCAGGTAGTCAGAGATTGTAGATCACGCTACTGCACTCCAGCCTGGGGACAGAGCGAAACTCTGTCTTAAAAAAAAATATTTTTAAAAATTAACTGGACATAGTGGCACAAGCCTGTAGTCCTAGTCACTTGGGAGGCTGAGGTTGGAGTATTGCTGAAGTCCAGGAGTTTGAGGCTGCAGTGAGCCATGATCACATCAATGTACTCCAACCTGGGTGACAGAGCATGACCTTGTCTCAAAAATAAGTAAATAAAAAATAAATGTAAGAGAAGTTAACATTTATTAGGAATTTTCTATGTACTGTGTGCTCACTTAAGTGGTTTACATTTAGTCTTTCTTTAATCCCCCCCAGCAACCCTCAAGTTCATACTATTATTCTCAGTTCCTGTTTATAGATGAGGAAACCAAAGTGATAGCTCAAGTAGCTCTCACAAAGTAACCAACTATGAAATGGTAGAGTTGGGATTACAGTCAAGCTAATAACCTGACTCCAGACTTCAAATCAGACACACATATTCAGTAGACTCCAAGGTCAAAGTGCTATCAGTACTACTACCACCACTACTAATATAACTTATTATAACCACAGTTTTATTTGTAGGCTTTTTTCCCATATTACTTTAATATTTACTAACTCATTTACCTTAACATTTTAAAGTAGATAGCGCAGTACCTCCTGGAATTGAAGAACAATGGCTGAGAGGATAAAGTAACCTACCAAAAGTTACAGATCTGATAGAGTTAAAAGTACAGGCCAGGCACGGTGGCTCATGCCTATAATCCCAGCACTATGGGAGGCTGAGGTGGGCAGATCATGAGGTCAGGAGTTTGAGACTGGCCTGGCCAACATGGTGAAACCCCGTCTCTACTAAAAAAATACAAAAAATTAGACAGGCATAGTGGTGCGCACCTGTAATCCCAGCTACTCAGGAGACTGAGGCAGGAGAATTGCTTGAACCTGGGAGGAAGAGGTTGCAGTGAGCTGAGATCATGCCACTGCACTCCAGCCTGGGTGACAGAGCGAGACTCTGTCTCAAAAAAACAGAAAGAAAGAACGGATAGTTTATGTTTGCTGATCTGCAGCCTACAGCCTTTTACTCTTCCTATAGCTTGTTCTTAGTACTTACCATATATATTTTACACTATAAAACTGTATTTCACTATCCTAGATCCCATTCCATTGATGATCAATTATATCATTCATATAGATACTGATCTTTCTCTTATTATATAAAGACTACAGCTGAAATAGTAATAGTTTTATGAGCCAAGACCAGCAGGCCAATTTTTTTCTTTATTTTAAAGCAGTCAACATTTGTCAACTTTTTTTTCTTAAATCTCAGAATGAAGATCTTACTAGTTCCAACAAACCAGCAAGCTATACCCAGTTTTGAAACATAGCCCCAGAGTATTAAGTAAGAAATTCACTTACTTGTCAAAGCTAACTTGAGCTAATCCAGCAGTAAAAGCTCCATCATCAACCACTTGGGCTAATCTAGCCCATGCCTCTGCAGCTGCACATCTCAGCAAGGGGTTGGGACTTTCTAGGGCTCCTGTAATTAATGTTACGGCAAATCTTTTCATTTCTTCTGGACCTAAACATCCCTTGGAGCCAGCCACATACTGAAATATGTAAAGAACAACACAAACTTATAATTGTAGTAAATTCTCATATCCAGTTTGGAACGTATATTCTGGTTAACCAAATCTAAATATGTTCACACTTGGATTACTACTTAAAAACAAATTGGAACACAAAAATCCACACCAATTAATACAAATATAATTTCATTTTTTTTCACAAAGCACTTTAGAATTTTACACCTCCCGGCAGCAATATGGCAATCAATTATCATTAAGGTATAAATGTCCTTGAAAGAACATTAACAGAGATGTCCATAAAGTAAGTGATTAATGAAGCCTATTATATTTTACTATACATAGAGATGGTAAGTCATAAGTGTAACAACCAGCTGGATTTGGTCCACAGGCTATAGTCCATCAATCCTTGGCTCAGGATATCAGGATCAATAGGTTAATCCATGGCTCTATGCAGAGATTATAGGTTTGATTTCTAACAAGCTTTATGTGGACAAACAGTAAAAAGAGAATTCCAAATCCCGAAAACTTTTGATCAGGAGATTAAGAAAAATGAAGGAAAAAAGAGCATTTTAAAAACACTGTCCTCTGACAAACTTCACTGGCTACAAATTTTTTAGAAAGTTAAACAAATATTTAAATTCAAAAAAATTACCTTCAAGAAACTAGAAACTGAAGAAACAACATGTAACTGAACCACTTGCTGACGAGCTCCTTTTGTGTGCTTTATACGGTCCAAAAGCTGTTCCAATATAAGAAGCCTACAATCAGAAATAAAAGGATTTAAAAGCAAGTAGGTAAGATTTGTTTTTTTTGAGACAGAGTCTCGCTCTGTCTACCCAGGCTGGAGTACAGTGGTGCCATCTCGGCTCACTGCAACCTCTGCCTCCCCGGCTCAAGAGTCTCCCACCTCAGCCTCCCAAGTAGCTGAGATTACAGGTGTACACCACCACACCTGGCTTATTTTTGTATTTTTAGTAGAGCAGTGGTAGTTTCACCATGTTGGCCAGGCTGGTCTTGAACTCCTGAACTCAAGTGATCTGCATGCCTTGGCCTCCCAAAGTGCCCAGATTACAGGAGTGAGCCACTGTACTGGCCTCTCAATACCTTTTAAACCTTACACTTTAGGTTCTTTACTGCAGTGATTTCAAGCGTGAGACTGCACATTCCAGTAATAGGAAAACTAAAATTTGAGTTAATACCAACAAACGTATTCAATATTGATATAACTCCACAAAAATTTATATGTAACACATAGCCTTTTACAAATTTGAGGCAGGAAGATTGCTTAAGGCTAGGAGTTCAAGACCAGTCTAGCAACACAGTAAGACCTCTGTCTCTACAAAAGATTAAAAAGTTAGCCAGGCATATTGGCACATAACTGTAGTCCTAGCTACCCAGGAGGCTGAAGCAGAAGGGTCGCTTGAGCCCAGGATTCAAGGTTACTGTGAGTTATGATCATGCCACTGCACTCCAGCATAGGTAACAATGCAAAACCCTGTCTCAGAGAAAGAAAAAAAAAAGAAAATAAAAATGATTTAAAAAGTGCTAAAAAGGCAATATTAAGGGCCGGGCGCGGTGGCTCACGCCTGTAATCCTAGCACTTTGGGAGGCCGAGGTGGGTGGATCACCTGAGGTCAGGAGTTCAAGACCAGCCTGGCCATCACGGTGAAACCCCATCTTAAAAAAAAAAAAAAAGTAATATTAAATGAAAAAAGAAAGAGTTAAAATTGTTTTACATATAGTATCATCCCAAGTATATTTTCAAAGCACAGTTGGGGATTCAAAGAGCTATGCTGCTTCTGGTTAGCTATAGATGCAATCATATGTCACTACAGCTTTGACCCCCTGGGCTTAAGTGATCCTTCAGCCTCAGCCACCAGAGTACGTGGGACCATAGGAACACACTACCACACTCTCCTAATTTTTTTTTTTTAAAAGAGATGAGGTCTGACTATGTTGCCCAGGCTGTCTTGAACTCCTAAGCTCAAGTGATCCTCCAACCTCAGCCTCTGAAATTGCTACGATTATAGGGGTGAACCACTGTGCCTGGTCATTTTTCTTCTTTTATAACGTTTGCAAATCCAAATTTCATTATACACATGCACTAAAATTTATTTAACCACTCTGCTACTGGTGAGAAACATGTTCCAATTTTCGTAATTCTAATTAAGATAAATATACACAATATTTCATGTCCTTATAGCACAGAGGTTTTAATTCCTTATGTCAAGATTAAATATATGTAACTATAAAATAAACCACCCCATCTTAACATCAATTTATCTTTTAAAACACTGTTTCTATGCCCTATACTTTCCTTTTCCCTCTTTTCTCCCTTTAAATGAGAAATCTGAAATAATATTGAAGATAACTTTTCAGTTGTAAATTATCTTGATGGCAGGAAGAGTAAAGCATTTAATTTTATCTTCATCTCCCTAACATCTTGTGTTTGGCATGTAGTAGGCAGTCAGATGTGCTTGCTGAACAATCATAAATGACAATGGCATCAGGTAATTAAACACAGGGCATGACTGGCTGAACATGAAAATATGGATATACTTTTATCTGACCTTAATGTACTTTCAATAATATCCCCAAGTCCTTTAAAACTAGATCTCCATCATTCTGCTGAGACTACAAGGCAAGCTGTCCTGTAAAAGGCAATTTTGTTACCAAATCAGAATAGACACGGGGATTGTGCCTTTAAAAAATCCAACTGTACAAGAAGTTATAGAGTAAAAAGGAAGGTATGAGGCTATGCGTACATCACATGGGTTGGGGAAAGCAGTATGTATAAAAATCAATTTATAAAATATAATAAAGGCTAGGTGTGATATCAAACACCTGTAATCCCAGCACTTTGGGAGGCAGAGGTGGGCAGATACCTGACGTCAGGAGTTTGAGACCAGCCTGGCCAACGTGGTAAAACGCCATCTCTATTAAAAATACAAAAACTAGCCAGGCATGGTGGTGCGTGCCTGTAGTCCCAGCTACCTGGGAGGCTGAGGCAGGAGAATTGCTTGAGCCCAGGAGCGGAGGTTGGAGTGAGCTGAGATGGCGCTGCTGCACTCCAGCCTGGGTGACAGAGTGAGACTCCATCTCCAAAAATAAAAATAAAATGTAATAAAAATGGTGGAGCACTAAGAATACTTAGAAAAGTACCTATTTCCTTATTTCAAGGTTAATTGTGTTCATCATAATAAATATGAAAAACTCAGAAAAGCACATGAAAGAAAAAAATTTACCCCAAATCCCATCACCTGTAAGAGCCACCAATAACATTTTGACATCTTTGTTCTTGTCTTTTCTCCCTCAGACATATGAATTTTTACAAAACAGAGACTGTATTGTACATACTTTGTTAATAACTTTTCCCCCCAAACAACATTATCAGAGATTTTCCCATCTTATTAACTATAATAGTGAATTAATTTTATAAGTAGTTATTAGTATTATATATTCTGGCAATATAATTTACTTAACCAACTTCCTAGTTTGGCACATTTAGGCTATTTCTAATTTTTCTTATTACAAATAACATGATAAATATCTTGCATATAAAAATTTTTCTGGTGGTTCATGCCTGTGATCCTAGCACTTTGGGCAGCACAGGCAGGAGGATTGCTTGAGCCCATGAGTTCAAGGCCAGACTAGGCAACATAGTGAGACTCTATCTCCACTAAAAAGAAAAAAAATTTAGCCAGGTGTAGTGGTGCCTGCCTGTAGACCCAGCTACTTGGGAGGCTGGGGCAGGAAGATTGCTTGAGCCTGGGAGACTGAAGCTGCAGTGAGCTGAGATTGCACCACTGCATTCCAGCCTGGGTCACAGACTGAGACCCTGCCTCAAACAAATTAAAAAAAAAAAAAGTTTTCTGACCACTGTTTAAGTCCATATTTAAGGCATTTTTTTTTTTCCAAGAACGTATTTATTTATGCCCAAAGCACCCTATGGGAAGATTATGGAGGATAAATGGGACAACAAAGGGGAATTAAGAACAACTGTATGATCAAAGTCACAAGTTTAAAAACCTATAATGTCATTATTAGATCGTATCCTACATCTGTTATCATGGAATTGTATCACACTGAAAGTTCTAAAAATATGTAAAGTTAAGCATTAAGAATTTTGTTATACTGTACATAAGTTGACCTATTCTATTATTTCCTGACCACATTCATGGACCAAAGACTACAAAACAGGGCTGTCAGAGCCCAAAATATTTTTCTTCATCCTCTGCCCCCTAGTCCTGAAAGAGACTGAATACACTATTAACTAACCAAGGATTCAAGATCTATGACACCAATTCCTTTACAGATCTCAAAAAAAGATTCTGATCTTCAGGAAGATAGAAATAACTTATTCTTAGTAATACTGAATAAGTACTGTTAGTAGTATCAATTATAATATGTAATTATCATTTTGTAATGAAGTGATAGATACTAAAAATTTTGAGTCTAGATGGAATAAAAATACAGTTAACTGAATAAAGGGCGAAGATGTAACATTTGAAAATGCTGATTTATTTTACATTATACATTTTACATTTATATACCCTTTAGACAAAGTGTATACACAGTATACACTCTTTAGATAGAGGATATATAATGGCAAAATTTTAATACTGAGAATTACAACTGTTTAAGCTTTTCCTCCCTGTCCATCCATTTACAAGTGACAAGACATCATTTGTTGAAGCAGTCCATTTAACAGAATCACCTAAGGCGTTTAAAAAATTTCAGCACCCACCACCACAGTATGTATATCATACTAACCAGGATCTTCCATATTTTTAAAATTTGTCTAGACAATTCCAATGTGCAAGTCAAGGGTGGAACAATCCTCAGGTGAATTAAGAAATTCTTTGCAATTAGGTGAAAATCTATTTAAAAGCAACTACAAACGAAGGCTGGAAGCAATGCTTCACACCTGTAATCCCAAAACTTCGGGAGGTTGAGGCGGGTGGATTACCTGAGGTCAGGAGTTCAAGACCAGCCTGGCCAATGTGGCAAAACCCCATTTCTACTAAAAATACAAACATTAGCTGGGCATGGTGGCACGTGCCTGTAGTCCCAGTTACTTGGGAGGCTGAGGCAAGAGAATCACCTGAACCCGGGAGGCAGACGCTGCAGTGAGCTGAGATGGTGTCACTGCACTCCAGCAGCCTGGGTGACAGAGTAAAACTCTGTCTCAAAAGAAAACAAAACAAAACAAAACAAAAAATAAAGTAACCACAAACAGGTTGGGCACAGTGGCTCATGCTTGTAATCTTAGCACTCTGGGAGGCAGAGGCAGGTGGATTACCTGAGGTCAGTAGTTCAAGACCAACCTGGCCAACATGGTGAAAAACCATTTCCACAAAAAAATACAAAAATCAGCCAGGCATGGTGATGCATGCCTGTAATCCCAGCTACTTGGGAGGCTAAGGCAGGAGAATCTCTTGAAACCCAGGAGGCGGAGGTTGCAGTGAGCCAAGATTGTGCCATTGCACTCCAGCCTGAGCTGTCTCAAAGAAAAAAAAGAGTAACCACAAACAATACATGATTGAGATCAATATTATTCTTTTCTGTATAAAATACCTTGACTTTCTAACCTTTAAACATTTTTGCATTAGAATCCTACAGTCAGAATAGAATGAACTAATTTAAAAGACAATTACTTACACATTAAGAAATTGTACATTAATTTATATTACATACATAATATATTATGTCCAACCTTAGGGCAATCGCATGTTATACAACTGTTTAAACATAAGGCTAACCACAATAACAACAAAATGGCTTGAAATATTCAGTTGCTGTTTAAATATAGATACTTTAATTAAGACCTTTCTTCTCTAGAACTCAAATATAAGGCCAAAAAAGAGCCTGATAATTTACATAAATATTGTATCTGCAATAACAGGAAATTAGAAACTTCCCTATTCATGTAGTTTCTCTCTTCTGGTTCTGTAACGACATCTACTGGAGACTGCTGATAATTGCTTATGACCCATTCCGTGTATGTGAGATCTTGCCACACCACTTCTATATATACATATATATATATTAAAAACATATATATATAACATATATATAACATAACATATATATATAACATATATAACATAACATATATAACATAACATATATATATAACATATATAACATAACATATATAACATAACATATATAACATAACATATATAACAACATATATAACATAACATATATAACATAACATATATATATATAACATATATATATATAACATATATATATAACATATATATATATATAACATATATATATGTGTGTGTTTTTAGTCAGGGTCTTACTCTGTTGCTCAGGCTAGAGTGCAGTTGCGAGATCTTGACTCATTGCAACCTCTACCTCACAGTCCAAGCTATCCTCTCACCTCCAAATCCTGAGTAGCTGGGACTACAGTTGCACACCACTATGCACGGCTAATTTTTGTATTTTCTGAGAGAAGGCGTTTTGCCACGTTGCCTAGGCTGCTCTTGAACTGCTGGGCTGAAGCAATTTGCCTGCCTTGGACTCCCAAAGTGCTTGGTTACAGATGTAAGCAACTGCACCTGGCCACCTATCATTTTTATTCAGTTAGAATTCAAACAGTGATAGGGTTTGCTGTTATCTGTTCTCAATGTTTTTACTAAAACAAAACTTCCCCTTCCTTGAATACTCATTATTATTATTATTATACTTTAGGTGGGGATATAAAAAGTATGAGCCCATTAAAAATTTCATTAAACTTAATAAGAAAGCATCTTCCTGAAACTACAATTAGGCAATAAATCCGAAAAGAAAACTTCTCTAGAATAACAAAATCACACTTTTAAGAGCAAAGGCTGTAAAAAGCATATTTTCTTTTTTGCTTTTCCACCACCAAAGATAGTGGAGCCATTTAAGAGCATGCTTAATTTAAATCCTTTGCTTAAAAGGCCAGCCCTGTTTCATCCTTAGTAGTTATTGTTATATTAATCCAAATTAATTATTTTAAAGTATAAGCTTTATAAAAAGGTAGAGAATAATTCAAATTTCATCCTCTCCATGTATCTTTCTTTGAATATTCCAAACCACTGTAATTTTCCTCTTATCTTTTATTCATTAATAATTCAGTCATATATTCTCTTATCACCATAACCTTATAGTTACAGTATATACAGGAAATGCTACATCTGGGAGAAACATTATCTTTTGAAATCCAAGCTAGTAAAAATCAATATAAATTTCATTCACTTTTCTATGCAATAAAAGCAAATTATCACAAGATCTGTTTCAGAGAGGCACTGCTGATGAAACTATTTTTCTAAGTCTTCACCAAAGAGATCAAGGTAAATTCTCTAACTGGTAGCCTCTGGAAGATGTAACTGGATAAGAAGATGTAATAAAAGCTATGATGTAGTCAAATGCATTGTTGCTGGTCGAGAGAGAAGAAGAAATGAATGAATGAATCAGTGTGGATAATAGTGATTTGTAAACTATTAACCAGAATAGCCTATGAGAGAGATTCACTTCCCATTTAGTTTTTTAGACAGTAACAGAATTTCCTGGATAGCGGATTTTGATGCCTGAGAAATGCATATATTCAGTTACTAATTAAGAAACTATCATTCTCAACAAGAAATTATTATCAGCCTTTGGTTTTTCAAAACAAAAGTCCATTTTTTGGGGAGGACATCTCGTATTTATTAATTTTTCACACACAATAGCATAAGATGGAAATCCCTACATAATACGCATTAATACTCTTAGTCATACCCTTTCCCCCTTAGTTTTATTGAGGTATAACTGGCAAATAAACACTGCATATATACATAAGGTGTATAATGATGCTTTGCCCACATACACATTGTGAAACAGATGACCACAATCAAGTTAATTATAAATATCCATTATCTTTGTGTGTGTGTGTGTGTGTGTGTGTGTGTGTCTGTTCTAAAGTAGGGGGTCCCCAACCCCTGGGCCATGGACTGGTACTGGTGCACGGACTGTTAGAAACAGGGCTGCACAGCAGGCCCCACTCCTGTCAGATCAGCAGCGGCATTAGATTCTCATAGGAGCATGAACCTTATTGTGAACTGCACATGTGAGGGATCTGGGTTGTGCACTCCTCACAACGCCTAATGATCTGAGGTGGAACAGTTTTATCCTGAAATCTCCTCCTACCCCTACCCCATGTACGAACTGTCTTCCACAAAACTGATCCCTGGTGCCTAAATGGTTGGGAATCACTGGTCTAAAGTTCATTTTAAGTGAACTGATAAAAACTATTTAAAATCCACCCAACTGAAAACAAGTATCTGGACCTATAATGGTTCCAAAAATTTTCCAAAGTAAGAAAGCCTATGAGACCTAGTCTTGGAAAAAACCTAGTATATGTCTTTGTAATAACTGCTCATAAATCAATATTCTTATGTCACTATTATTTTTCATTCATAATTTCCGATAGATGATAAGCCAAATGTGGGCAAAGTATTGTGCCACAATAGTTCTAGTGGTTTTAGACATGTAATCACTTCTTATTAAATATTAGCCAAGTGAATAATTAAACAAGAACTTTCATTTCAGCTTCACCTGTCATTTATAAGAAATCATTTAAGCTAAGGAGATCTGCTGGCAACATTCTTCTTACCCACCAGTTCTCTATTATGCATTCACTGAAACACTGAAGATACTTACCTTTGAGTTACTCCCGCATGAGCGCATACAACCCCAAAGAGTTTGGCTGCAGAACCAATAACTGATAGTGCTGGAGGTAGGGGCTTAGGCACTGAATCTCCCTCTATGTCTTTCTCATAAACAGAGTAAGGGTCATATTCAAGACTTCCGCAAGCAATACCATTACCAAGCAGGAGCTAAAAGGGGGAAAAAAAAAACCTATGTAAGGTTTTAAAATCACTGTTCAGATTGAATCTACTCAAGAGGTAAAAATGGCCATACCTGCTCTTCAATAAATCTATGGTCAGTCTCTTGTAGCAAAGGACTTAATATCAAAAGATCATCCTGATGACAGAGGGGTGGAAGTAAAAATGTAGAGGCTGCCACCTGGATATCAGGGGCAGTCAAGTCAGCAGCCAGCTCTTTGAGGATAGCACAGATGTTTCCTGTTGAGTCACAGAAAAAGCGCAATTTGTACTATTGGTTATCTGGTGAGAGTATGGGGCTTAAAATTCAGGTTTAGCTTTAATGCACCCACTGGCCAACTTTAACGTATCACAGCCGAAGATTGTATTTTTCATCCTTGAAAATTGCCCTAGAAATGACTGGCTCATTTCTACAACTGGCTCCTTGTGATTAGAATGCTAGCTGCAAGGTTAAGAATGGATACTAAAAGAACATCTCAAAGTATGTGTATGTGTATGTGTACACAAACCTTATGGTATAACGACACGAAATATAAAAACAGATGTAAAAAAAGATTTACAAAAGCAGATTTTTTTTAAAAAATAAGCACAGTCTGAAAAAATTTATAAGAATTAGCTTGAGGCCGGGGGTGCGGTGGCTCAGACCTGTAATCCTAGCACTTAGGGAGGTGGAGGTGGAGGCGGAGGCGGACAGATCACTTGAGTTCAAGACCAGCCTGGCCAACCCCATCTCTACTAAAAACACAAAAATTAGCCAGGCATGGTAGGAGGTGCCTGTAATCCCAGCTACTCAGGAGGCTGAGGCAGGAGAACTGCTTGAACCTAGGAGGTGGAGGTTGCAGTGAGCCAATATTGAGGCACTGCAGTCCAACCTGGGCAACAGAATGAGACTGTGTCTCCAAAAAAAAAAAAAAAAAGAGTCTGAAAAAACTTAGACATGTTATTATGAAAAATTTCAAACATAAATAGAAGATATAATAGTACTAAGATGCCTGCCCCCACCTCTTCCAGCATATGCTCATTATTCATCTTTACCAACTGGAACAGTATCCTTTCATCTACATCCCCATTCCTGATCCCACATTCCTCCACATTATTTTTAAGAAAACCCTAGGCAGCACATCATTTCATCCATAAATATTTCATTGTACATCATTAAGTGAAATACGTTTTATTTTGAACATAATCCTACCATCATAATCTCATATTGTAAAAAAAAACACTGAAATCAGATTCTCATTCAGCATTCAAATTTCCAACTATCTCATAAATGCTGTTTTTGCTTGCTTCCATGTTTGAATCTAGATCTAAATAAGGTGTACATATTGCAGCTAGTTTATCTTGTCTTTCAATTTAATATTTTCCTTATACCTTCCCCCCATGGGTAATTTATATAAAGAAACAAGGTTATGTGTTTTGTACAATTTTCCACAGTCTGAATTTTTATGATTATATGCCCCTGGTATAATTTGTTCTTTTGTACTTTTAAAAAAATATAAAGTAGTAGTTGGATCTAGAAGGGGCTCATTTTTCTTTTTGGTGGGGGGGGCAGGTTGGGTGCAGGTTAGTTCATAAATGGGTATTCTGTTCTCCCATAAGACAAAAGACAACATATGGTTGTCTCTAACAAATACACTGAAAAGCTAATCCATTTATCACACTGACTGCAATGATAACCTCAAAGATGTTTTATCCTAACTTCTGTTGCATTATCAAAACATTTTATCCAGAGAGCTTAAATGGCTTTTGCCAGTTTGTAACTTAAGTACCGTAGGAATGAGTAAAAATTTCCTTAGACAAATGTTTATACCATTCCAAGTGTTTCTTTGGGCAATTGCATCAGGATGAAATGAGGACTGGGGTGATACCCCCCAATCAGAAGTGGCAGGATGAGTTAGGAAGGGTTTACTTGCCATCACCTTCTGTAACATTAGCAGCAGGAACAGTAGTAACAACAAATATTTATTTATTTTTTATTTTTTGAGACAGTGTTTCGCTCTCTTTGGCCAGGCTAGAGTGCAATGGCACGATCTCGGCTCACCGCAACCTCTGCCTCCCGGGTTCAAGCGATTCTCCTGCCTCAGCCTCCAGAGTAGCTGGGATTACAGGCATGTGCCACCACGCCCGGCTAATTTTGTATTTTTAGTAAAGACAGGGTTTCTCCATGTTGATCAGGCTGGTCTCCAACTCCTAATCTCAAGTGATGTGTCCGCCTCGAATCCCAAAGTGCTGGGATTACAGGCATGAGCCACCACGCCCAGCCAACAACAAATATTTATTGAAGTTTATATATATATTTTTTAGAGATGGGGCCTCAGAATATTGCCCAAGCTAATCTTTAACTCCAAGCCTCAAGTGATCCTCCTGTCTCAGCCTCCTCAATAGCTGAGATTACACACAGTGCTTGGCTTACTGAATACTTAATATGTGTCCGGAAATTTCCTAAAAGCTTTACGTATAACGCTCACAGTAACCTAATGAGGTCAGGTTAGTATATTGTTTTACAGGTAACGAAACAGGAACAGAGGATTTATTACTTGCCAGAGATCATATAGTGATTACACAGCTGCCAGACTGAAACCCAGTTAATCAGGCTCCAGAATTTGAGCTTTTTTGTTGTTGGTGGTTTTTGTTTTGTTTTTGAGACAGAGTCTTGCTCCACTGCCAGGCTGGAGTGCAGTGGCACGATCTCGGCTCACTGCAACCTTTGCCTCCCAGGTTCAAGCAATGATCCTGCCTCAGCCTCCTGAGTAGCTGGGACTACAGGCATGCACCACCACATCCAGCTAATTTTTGTATTTTTAGTAGAGACAGGGTTTCACCATGCTGGCCAGGATGGTCTCGATCTCTTGACCTCGTGATCTGCCTGCCTCAGCCTCCCAAAGTGCTGGGATTACAGGTGTGAGCCACCGTGCTCGGCTGTCAGAATTTGAGCTTTTAACCACCATGCTGAGTCACTCATTCATCTAAATTGTATTTAATACGCTACAGAGAAAAATTTTTATTATATTTATTACTTTTTTTTCAGCCATAACAATGAAAATTTTTATTATATTTAATCTTCCTTTCAAGAAGGTATACATTATGTGATACCAATACATACATATAATAGGAACATAGGAACTATCATGTTTCATAAAAGATAAAAACAAAAGCACTATTAAATTTAGGGAAAGGAGAGATTACAGGAATTAGGAAAAGTGGACAGGAGCAGTGAAGTCTCAATGAAGCAAATGAGAGCTGCTCAAAGGAATGTCTACCTTTAACAACCAGCATACGACACTTAGGAAAATAACTCTGTTGGTAGTACAATATACAAGGTATGTTTGTTCCTGCAGCTCTGTGTGAAAACAGTAGCAAATCTCTGCTTCTCAGTTAAAGTGTTTACTTGCCTAACTGTCCCTGGAAAAAGTATCTAAAGGTAATTAAGATAATTTTGAAATGCAAATAAACTTTTGTATAAAAATGCATCACTGACTTGCTGATGAGTTATTTTCAGTGTAGAGAATATTAAAATATTTGAAAAGAAATCTGTACCAAAACTAAGAGAGGAAATAAAAACTAAGAACTCAATTTTCACTCCAATCCTTTGGAAAACTAAGTCATTCTAAGACTCTATATCTGCTGTATAATCATGAAGAAAAGTTACTTCAATTCTTAAATACACTGCAGGTGACAAAAGCAATTTCTTACTATGCCCTAGAAACTGACTCTTTGACAATACATTGGAGCAACTGATAAAAACAAAAACTTTATTTATTTTGTGATGGAGTCTCACTCTGCCACCCAGGCTGGAGTGCAGTGGCTTCATCTCAGCTTACTGCAACCTTTGCTTCCCAGGTTCAAGTGATTCTCCTGCCTCAGCCTCCTGAGTAGCTGAGACTACAGGCATGCACCAGCATGCCCAGCTAATTTTTTTGTGTGGTTTTAGTAGAGACAGGATTTCACTATGTTGGCTAGGCTGGTCTTGAACTACCGACCTCAAATGATTTGTCTGCCTCAGCCTCCCAAAGTGCTGGAATTACAGGTGTGAGCCACTGTGCCCGGCCTAGAGTTTGTTTTTTCCAGAAGTTCATAATAAGTCCTGACTTTGTCTCGGAAACTGATTTGACACACACACATATATTCATTATTCCTTTAGGACTCCTGATTGCATTTCCAAACTCCAATTCCAAGAAAATCCAAGTTAAAAAAAAAGTAGAAGACTTCAAGACTTTTTCCTCTAATTCAAGTTTTTTAAAGGGTAAGACTTACATTATCAGGGTGTGCCCAGTGGCTCATACCTGTAATCCCAACACTCTGAGAGGCCAAGACAGAAGGATCACTTAAGCCCAGAAATTTGAGAACAACCTGGGCAGCATAGCAAGACCTAGTCACTACAAAATGACAAAAAAAAAAAACAAAAAACAAAAACAAAAAACTAGCCAGCAGTGGTGGCATACACCTGTAGTCCCAGCTACTTGGGAGGCTGAGGTGGGAGGATCACTTGAGCCTGGGAGGTCAAGGCTGCAGTGAGCCATGATCGTACAACTGCACTCCAGTCCGGATGACAGAGTGAGGCACCATATAAGAAAAAAAAAGACTTACATTGTAACATATCAGAAGATACACTGTAGATTTTAAGTAGAGATTCTCGTATTCCTAAATGTTTAATGAAGAGTTAAGCAGCAGTCCTTTTGGCTGGGCACAGTCGTTCATGCCTGCAATCCCAGAACTTAGGGAGGCCAAGGAGGGCAGATCACCTGAGGTCAGGAGTTCACACCTATAATCCCAGCACTCTGGGAAGCTGAGGAGGGTGGATCATGTGAGGTCAAAAGTTCGAGACCAGCCTGGCCAACATGGTGAAACCCCATCTCTATTAAAAACACAAATTAGCCGGGCGTGGTAGTGCGTATCTGTTGTCCCAGCTACTTGGGAAGCTGAGGCAGAAGAATCGCCTGAATCTGGGAGGCAGAGGTTGCAGTGAGCCGAGATCACGCCACTATGCTCAAGGCCTGGGTAACAGAGCAAGATGCCGTCTCAAAAAAAAAAAAAAGTTTATTTTAGTCTCAAAATAAATTTAAAAGTACTACTGTAAAATTCTGAAGGAAACAGCTTTTGTCACAACCTAACAGTTATCTGAGCTGTGCAACATGGAAATTATCTCTCAGCTTTTTACTAGATATCTAGCAAGCAATTTTTTTACTAATAGATGGCACAGAATATATCACTAAGACATGACTGTTAAGTCTCTAAACAGGTTACTTAGAAAAGGCAGCAGCACAGCATGAGGCAAACTTATGTTTTAATCTTGACTCTACTCTTTACCAGATATGTGTTCTTGAGTTGGATTTTGTAACCTAAACCATTATCTGTCAAATAAGAAAAATGTAACTACCTCACTATATCATCCAAGGATAAACAAGGTATGATAGATACAATTTCTAGTATACTGCCTGGCCTTAAGAAGGTGGTTTTTTAAAAAAAAACATATTTTAGGCTGGGCACAAGAGCTCACACCTGCAATTCCAGCACTTTGGGAGGCCAAAGTAGAATTGCTTGAGCCCAGGAGTTCGAAACCAGCTTGGGCAACATGGCAAAACCCCATCTCTTCCAAATATACAAAAAATTAGCTGGGCGTGGTGGTGTGCCTATAGTCTCAGCTACCCAGGAAGGTCACTTGAGCCCAAGGTCAAGAATGAAGTAAGCCACGATTGCTTACCACTGCACACCAGCCTGGATGAGAGTGAGACCCTGTCTCAAAAAAAATTAAAACAAAACCCCAAATGTATTTATTTACCATAAAATGGTGAACACATGGATTAGAACTGAATTCCCTAAATCTTCTAGAAACAAGGCACTAAATAACTGCCATTATAATTCATTTAAGTACTTAATGAGTAACAGTAACTTTCTGTGAACTATACTAGCCACAAACAACAAAACCTTTTGGTCTAAGGCACATACCTTCATAGGTCTCAGGAGGTAATAAAATCAACAGTTCATAAAGTCTTTGTCTATAAACCACTGATGGTGTTTTCAAAGGACTTCCATACGTTTTTAGTATTGAAGAAAGCCTTAAAAGAAAATGTACATTTAAGTGGTTAAGTTATACAACAATATACAAAAACTGACAGCTTAACATCTTAACATATAAGTTATATATCTTATTAACAAACATTAGTGCTGCTTTTCTTTTTTGAGACAGGGTCCAGCTCTGTAGCCCAGAATGGGTTACAGTGGCACGATCCTGGCTCACTGCAACCTCTGTCTTCTGGGTTCAAACCAGCCTCCCACCTTGGATTCCTGAGTAGCTTGGAACTACAGGCATGGAACAGCATGCCTGGCTAATTTTTTTTGTATTTTTGGTAGAGATGGGTTTTGCCATGTTGCCCAGGATGGTCTCAAACTCCTGGGCGCAAGCATTCCTTATACCTCAGTCTCCCAACGTGCTAGGATTACAGGCCTGAGCCACCACACCTGGCCACAAAATATCTTATGATCTTTCTTCACTGTCTCCTTTCATTTTCATGTGCTCTTCTTTATCTTCTGTTCACCTTTCCTATTGGTGCTAAGACATCACTTTATCAATGCTCATTCATTCAACAAACATTTGCTAAAAGACTACTACTCTTAACAAGGTATGTAATCAACTAGAGCATGGTTTTCATCCTTAGCAATACAGAAATTCAATGAAATTACTTTTATTATGTCACTGGAATAAATTTGCTAAACTGTTACGGCATGAGGTTCCCAGGTTCTCTAATAAATTCTGGTGATGTGGAGTCATTTTTTGCTGTGGTTGAGACGGGGTCTCGCTCTGTCACCCAGGCTGGAGAGTACTGATGTGATCTCAGCTCACTGCAGCCTCAACCTTCTGGGCTCAAGTGATCCTCCCACCTCACTCTCCCAAGTAGCTGGGACCATAGGTGTGGGCGACCATGTCTGCCTATTTTTTGTAGAGATGGGGTTTTTGCCATGTTGCCCAGGCTGGTCTGAAACTCCTGGGTTCAAGTAATCCGCCCACCTTGGCTTCCTAAAGTGTTGGGATTACAGGCGTGAGCCATCATGCCTAGCCAACTGTAATTTCTAGAAACTAATGCTTTGCCATTTTTAGTGTCTAGAAGAAAGGACAGTTATCTATTGACTTATCATTGCATTATTTTTAAATGTTGGTTCCATTTAGTATCTTTCAGCTTGGTAAATACTATTCAGCAAACATAATCATAACAACTGGGTAAGGCCAGAAGTGGTGGAGGCTCACACTTGTAATTCCAACATTTTGGGAGACTGAGGCCAGATGATCACTTGAGCACAGGAGTTTGAGGATACAGTGACTCAAACTTCATCCTGTGCCACTGCACTCCATGACTGCGCCACTGCACTCCATCCTGGGCAACAGACTGAAACAGTGTCTCTAAACCAAAACCAAAACCTTTATTTCAGCAGAATTTTTTAGTTACTAAAGTTAAGAATAAATCCATGGCATTTTTTTATTTCTCTAAGGCCAGATCAGAAATAAATAGCTAACATACAAAAAATCTTTCAATCATATTCACAAGATGTTAGGAAATTGTATTTCTAAAGATCCTGCAATATTCACTTATTTTAAATATAATAAAATTTAGTTCAGAAAAGTCTGTGCATATTTTTTTAAAAAAGATGAATAAAACAAAACAATTTAGAAAAGCATTTTTATTGGTTTCTGCTTTCATTAGGAGGGCAGATGATAGTCCCAGCAGGGCCTTTCTGCTACTCACTTAGGTAGGTATAAATAAGTCTTTTATCAGGATAAAGATAATTTGTATTCTTAGACTTATAGAAAGAGACTTTCTATTGGGGTAGGGCCAGCCAGCCCTTTTATCAATATCAACACTAATATCAGTACCAACACAAGGATCTGAGACTAGACTTGCACCCATGATGAAGTGTAAAACCCATTCATTTTAAGAAACTTTCACCAAACCAAACTAGGAATAGGAGGTTACTCTCTTAATCTGATAAGAGTATCTACTAAAAAAGCTGGAGGAAACATCATTCTTATCAGTAAAACATGAAAAGCATTCCCTTTAACCATTTCTAATTTAGTTTTAAATGGCAGTTATCTAATATAGTTAGCACATAAGGAACAGAGAAACAATATTGTAAAAGAAAAATCCAGATGAATCTACAAATAAATGTTTAACATGAGAAAATTCAGCAAGGTGGTTGGATAAAAATACATTGTTATACAGCAGCAATAAACAGATTACACACACTATATACCTACTTAAAAAAATTAAACTTTGTAAAACACCTCAATAATAGTAAAGAGGTATCATGTTCATGGGTGTTGTAAAACTATGAATTATCTTCAGATTTATCCAGAAATTCAATGCAATCTCAAATAAAATTTCTTTTATTTTTTTGAGATGGAGTCTCACTCTGTCACCCAGGCTGGAATGCAGTGGCATGATCTTGGCTCACTGCAGCCTCTTTCTCCTAAGTTCAGATGATTCTCCTGCCTCGGCCTCCCAAGTAGCTGGGATTACAGGTGTGTGCCACAACGCTCAGCTAATTTTTGTATATATATTTTGTTTTAATACAGATGGGGTCTCAACATGTTGGCCAGGCTGGTCTTGAACTCCTGACCTCAAATGATCTGCCTGCCTCAGCCTCCCAAAATGCTGGAATTACAACCTGAGCCATCTCGCCCGGCCCCAAATAAAATTTCAATAGAAGATCAAAAGTGCATGAAGGGCCAAAATATGTCTCAAGAGGAATAAGGTCAAAAGGCTCAATCTAACACATAAAATTTATTATAAAGATAACGTGTTGGCATATAAATAAACATATCAGTAGAGAGCACCGACACAGATCTTGTATAAATGAGAATATAATACATGACAGGAGTGAATGGCAATCATTGAAGGAAGTATGGATTCTTTTTAGAAAAGTATGGGACCATTGTTATCCACATTTAATAAGAAAATGAAATAGAATCCTGCTATGGTCTGAATGTGTCCTCCAAAATTCATGCACTAGAAACTTAATCCCCAATGCAGTACTGGTGGGAGGTAGGGCCTTTAGGTAGATGTTCAGGTCATGAAGGCAAAGCACTCACAAATGGATTAATGTCATAAAAGGGCTCCATGGAGGGAGTTTAACCCTTTTTTTGCCCTTCCATCCCTTTGCCATGTGAAGAAGACAGAGTGCCTCCCCTCTAGAGAATGCAGCAATAAGGTGTCATCTTGGAGGTAAACAGCAGGCTCTCAACACACAAAATCTACTGGTGTCTTGATCTTGGAATCCTGCCTCTAGCACTGTTAGAAATAAGTGTCTGTTTTTTAATGAATTATCCAGGTATTTTGTGATAGCAACATAGCAGCACAAATGGACTAAGATCCCTAGCTCACTCCAAATAGAAAAATCAGTTTCAGACTACTTAAATATGAAAGACAAACCATCAAACATTTCAGAGAGAAATATAAGAAAATAAAACTTTGCAGTGAGGCTTTTTTTTTTTTAAACTGGAGTCTTGCTCTGTCATCCAGGCTGGAGAGTAGTGGCGCAATCATGACTACAGCCTTCAATTGCGGTGCTCAAGCAATCATTCCCGCCTCAGCCTCCTGAGTAGCTAGGACTACTAGTAAACATCACTATGTCTGGCTTTTCTTTTGTTTGGTCGAGATGAGACCTTCCTATGTTGCTCAGGCTAGTCTCGAACTTCTGGCCTCAAGCAATCCTCCTACCTTGGCCTCCCAAAGCACTATGATTACAGGCATGAATCACTGCCCCAGCCAGGAAGAATTTTTAAACAAAAAAAGCTAACCGCGGTGGCTCATGCCTATAATCCCAGCACTTTGGGAGGTTGAGGCAGGCAGATCACTTGAGGCCAGAAGTTCAAAACCAGTGTGGCCAACATGGCGAAATCCTGTCTCTACTAAAAATACAAAAATTAGCCAGGTGTGGTGGTGCATGCCTGTAATCTGTTACTTGGGAGACCAAGGCAGGAGAATCATTTATACCCAGGAGGTGGAGGGTACAGTGAGTGGACGTCATGCCAGTGCACTCCAGCATGGGCAACAGAGCAAGACTCTGTCTCAAAAAACAACCAAACAAAAAAACAACCTGGCCGGGCACAGTGGCTCACACATGTAATCCCAGCACTTTGGGAGGCCAAGGCAGGTGTATCACCTGAGGTCAGGAGTTTGAGACCAGCCTGGTTAACATGGTGAAATCTCATCTCTACTAAAAATACAAAACTTAGCTGGGCATGGTGGTGCATGCCTGTAATGCCAGCTACTCAGGAGGCTGAGGCAGGAGAATCACTTGAACTCAAGAGGCGGAGGTGGCAGTCAGCCAAGATCATGTCACTGCACTCTAGCCTGGGCGACAGAGTAAGACTCTAAATACAAAAAACAGAAAACAAAAAAAAACAAAAGCAAAATGTTCTTATAAATCAGCCACAAAAAGACAACCTAGGTTAACAGTATGAATGAACAGGCATTTCATAGGAAGAGGAGAGGGAATACTGAGAAAAAAACAAATATATAAAATTAAACTGTCAGGAAACCGATATACAATTAAAACCATGAGATATCATTTTATATCTATTGGATGGGGTACAATTGATATCTGAGTAAGTGTTGGTGAAAAAGTGGATCAAAGGGTACTTACACTATTGTCAGAAATACAGAACACTGAAAAATAATTTGGTATTATTTTCTGAAGATGAACATACAAACACATTTTAGCATAGCAATTTCACTACTAGGTATATACCCTAAAGGCCTAAGCACTTGAGGAAGAATGGTCATATTAGCATTAGCTTTAAAAGCAGAAAACTGGAAACAACCCAGAAGCCAATGGACAAGAGAATCAATATGATGTATATGCACACAATTAAATATTATACAGCAACCAAAATGAATGAACTTAAACATAGGTAAAACTTAGAAACATAATGCTGAATAACAAAAGCGAGTACCAGAAACAGGACAATAATTTTTGCCTGACCAAAACCAAGCAAACCTAAACAACATACTATTTTAAGAAACAAAAATACGTGATACACTTTTTTAAAATGCAAGGAAATGACGACTATAAAACTCAGATTAGTGGCTGCTTCTAAAGGAAGGCAGAAAGAAATGGTGCTGAAGAGGGGCACACAGATACCTTCAATAGTATCATTCACACTCTAGTCCAGTGGTAGCCAAATTATGACGCACTTCCTGTTTTTGTAAAAAAAGTTTTATTGGAACACAGCCACATTTGTTCATTCATTCATTTACCATAATATTATCTATGACTGCTTTTGAGCTACAATCAGAGTTGAGTAGTTGTAACACAGACTTCATAGCCTGTAAATCCTAAAATATTTACTGTCTGCTCTTTTGGAAGAAACATTCACAAACCTCTGCTCAGGCTGTGTTGGATTCACAAGTGCACATTTTATTATTACACTTTATAAGCCATATCTTAAATGTATTTTTCTGTATATATAAAGTTTATAATCATTAGATGCTTTTTGCAAAGAACTTTCTGCATGTTTTATTAATTTGGAAATTACAAATGATCACATTATATATTGGCTTTTCTCTATGTTTTAATCATATATGTATAACTCAAAGTTATGAAAAATATAAACAAACAAAAAACTGAAACTGTTAACAAGTACCTGGTTCTCACGAACACAAAATAAACTAACAAACCAATAAAATGCATACCTGAAAAGGTTAAGAGGCTTAATATTTAATTTCTTGTTAAATCTGCCTATATGGAATGTACATTATTCCTCCAAAATTTTCCTTCCCTTTTAATATGTATTTTTCTTTCAAGATCCTAGTCTAAAAAAAAAGCAAATCATATAACTAACTGATTACCTTCCTCTACAAAATCATTCACCAACTATAGAAATTTGCCTTATTAATGTACTTAAGGAATATTACATAATCAGAGGGTAACTAATTCCTCTTAGAAAATGTTATTAAATCTAAATAGTTGATCCTTACTGAGTTAGCAAATCCACAGCACAAGGAAGTGGTGGAAGAAGACGCTGAATTACTTCCTCAGTAAGGAGATCACCACAGTGGGAAACAAAGTTCTTGACAGCTGAAAAAGAAAACAGACTTTTACTTGGGCATACTGTAATCAACCACGAAAGGCACATTTGATTATGGTACAACATTAGCACTGTTATTAGAGTAACAAAGCAATTTGCTAAAATAAAAAAAATCTTGAAACTCTAGTATAAAAAGGAATATACTGCCTTCTATTCCTAAATCATACTTAAAAAATTTTTAAAAACTCCCTAGGATTACTAAGACTGAGCAATAACCGTATTCATAAAATGTTGCTGTCCTTGGGTTTTACTCAGCCCTCAAGCTCAGAAGAAAAAAAAAAAAAAAACAGCGTAGACTCTCAAGTTTGGCAGCTCTACAACTAGTTCCGAGGAATCACACTGACTTTCAAGTCAGGATGTTAGGTTTTTACAAATGTTATCTGAAACAAATAATGTGTGCCACTACACCCAGCTAATTTTTGTATTTTTATAAGAGAGGGGGGTTTCACCATGTTGGCTAGGCTTACTCTCAAACTCCTAGCCTCAAGTGACTGATCTGTCTGCCGCGGCCTCCCAAAGTGCTGGGATTACAGGAGTGAGCCACTGCACCCAGCCTGAAATAAATAACCTTCTATAATAAATTACTTTCTATGTAGAATAAGATGAGTACTTTAAAATCAGACTGGGCCAGGCACAGTGGCTCATGCCTGTAATGCCAGCACTTTGGGAGGCTGAGGCAGGCAGATCACCTGAGGTCAAGTGTTGGAGACCAGCCTGACCAACATGGAGAAACCCTGTCTCTACTAAAAATACAAAATTTAGCCGGGTGTGGTGGCGCATGCCTGTAATCCCGGCTACTCGGGAGGCTGAGGCAGGAGAATTGCTTGAACCTGGAAGGTGCAGGTTGCAGTGAGCTGAGATCCCGCGATTGCACTCCAGCCTGGCAACAATAGTGAAACTCTGTCTAAAAAAAAAAAGTCAGATTGATCAATTCTTCTTTTCCCTCTCCCACTCTGAGACAGAATCTCAGGCTGGAATGCAGCAGTGCAATCACAACTCACCACAGCCTCCTAGGCTCAGGTGATTCTCCCACCCCAGACTACAGCCATGTACCATCATGCCGGGCTAATTTTCGTATTTTCGTAGAGAGAAGATTTCACCATGTTGTCCAGGCTGGTCTTGAACTCCTGAGGCCACCCACCTTGGCCTCCAAAAATGCTGGGATTAGTCGTGAGCCACTGAGCCTGGCCAAGATCAATTTCAAAAGTGGTTTTTCATTAAGAGTAAAAATGCCATGAATAAACAAAATCAAAATCAATGCTTCTATGTCTATCCAAGGATCTCACCCTTCATATTGTAGAAGGTACAACTTTCCAATACAGGTGACCCTTGAACAACACAAATGTGAACTTCGTGGGTCCTTTTATGCGTGGATTTTTTTCAATAGACGCCACACCAAGTGTGCCTACCTCTCCTGCCTCCCCTTCCACCTGCTCCACCTCTTCTGAATCTGCCCCCACTGAGTGAAGACCAATCCCTTCTCTGCCTTCTCAATATAAAAACAATGAGGATGAAGACCTTTATGATGATCTATTTCCATGTAATGAATAGTAAATACATTTTCTCTTCCTTAAGATTTTCTTAATAACATTTTTTCTTTTCTCTACCTTACTCTAAGAATACAGTATTTAATATATACAACATATAAAATATGTGGGGTCAGGTGTGTTGACTCATGCTTGTAATCCCAACACTCTGGGAGGCTGAGGTGGGAGGACTGCTTGAGGTCAGGGGTTTGAGATCAGCCCGGGCAGCATAGTGAGACTCTATCTCTACAGAAAATTTTAAAATGAGCTGGCCATGGTGGCATGCACCTATGGTCTCAGCTACTTGGGAGGCTGAGGTGAAAGATCACTTGAGCCCAGCAGGCCAAGGCTGAAGTGAGCTGTGTTCACCCCAATGTACTCTAGCCTAGGTGACAGTGAGACCCTGTCTCAAAAAGACAAAAAAAAAGTGGTAACTGACTATGTTATCAGCAAGGCTTCTGGTCAACAGTAGGATATCAGATACGCTTTGGGTGAGTTAAAAGTTGGACACAGATTTTTGACTTCGAGGGAGACTGGTATCCCTAACCTCCATGCTGTTTAAGGGTCAACTGTATAGACTAAATGGAAACCATGCTTAATCAATGGTAATTAAACCAAATCTTAGTATTTCTGAAAAGAGGAATGAATGCTTACCTAAGACAAAACAATGTTGATAGTTTTTAACTGGATTGCACCTAATAAACCATGTATCTTAAGAACTCTCAAATCTGGTTTATTATATCATACACCAGTTATCATTACCAACTAATCAATTATAAATTTTTTGTTCAGTTATAAAAAAAATCATTAGAGGCATATCCCCACTACCCATGGAAAATAAAACATACGAGTACATGTTAAGGACCACGGGTGGGCACAAAACCAAAGGAAAGGAGAGAAAAGACTAAATCCAACCTACCACACAGCGCACCAGCTCGTCCTTCCAGGGTTACCTGCCATGTAAACGAATCTCCTCGGCTCTTTTCTGTTTCTAGATCTTTAGGAGATGCTGGAAAGACACACTTCCACAACAGCAGAACTCGAGCAAGGTGATGGCTGACAACTGCAGGACCTGTAATTTATTCAACTTGTCACTTGTAAGAGAACCTAAGGTTGTCACTCTTTATATAATTAAGCAGGAACTTCTCCCTAAACATTTTAATTCATTATTGCAATATTCTGTCCCCTTTCTCATCTTCAGGTTCCAAATTAATCTATTACTGAATGAATTATTATCTGAAGGTGCTGGAGCACAGAGAGGAAAAACAATGAACTAATGGTACAGCCTGGGCTCTAGTGTCAGCTCTTCCACTACTGCTATGTCCCCTTTGAGACTCAGTTTCATCTACAAATAAAATGAAGCTAAAACCCCCTGTAATGCTTGTCTTTAAGGGCTTGTCAGGTCCAAATGATAGAATGCACTTCAAAGTACTCTGAAAAGCTGTAATGGACCACATAATGCAAGGTACAACTGTTATAGTAACAAACAACATTGCATCCTTTTTGAGACAGGGTCTTGCTCTGTCCCCCAGGCTGGAGTTAAGAAGTGCAGTTGCATGACCACAGCTCACTGGTGATCCTTCCATCTCAGCCTCCTGAATAGTTGGGACTACAGGTATGTGCCATCATGCCCAGCTAATTTTTGTATTTTTTTTGTAGAGATGAGATCTTGCCATGTTGCCCAGAAGGTCTGAGCTCATGGGCTCAAGCAATCCACCCACTTCAGCCTCACAAAGCGCTGGAATTACAGATGTGAGCCACTGTACCTGGCCCATTGTATTCCTGATCTTGAGAATAATGCTAACTTCTAACAGCAACTTGTTCCAGGTCAAAAATCAGATATGAAATATCTGAACAGAACACTTTTTGTGAAAAAAAGATTTCAGAGCAACATTTATGAATTGAAGGAATCATGACACAAACCCAGTAATACAAAACAATGTTCAATGATAACATTATCAATTTTTTAAAAACTAAGATATACAAGATATATAAAAACCAAAACCCATAGCTTTTCTTCCCAAGCAACTTTTCTTTAAATTTCTGGGATTATCTTAAACTTCTCCAAAAAGCACTCTACTTCTTACTCCGATATTCCACTGACTATATGTCTTTCTTCTGTTCCAAACCCATAGCTCAGAACTGCATTTGGCTTTGGAGGGAGACTGCCTAGGTTAATATCCTGGCTCCATCCACTTATTAGCTGAATAAACCTGGATGAGTTACTTAACCTTTTTGTGCCTCAATTTCGTCATCCATAAATGAGAGAATAACAGTATTTTACTCAAAGGACAGTTTCTGAGGCGTATTGAGTTTATACAAAGAATAGCACTTAGAGCTGAGCATGGTGGCTTATGGCTATAATCCCAGCACTTTGAGAGGCTGAGGCTGCAGAATTGCTTGAGGCCAGGCGTTTGAGACCAGCCAGGTCAATAGACCAAAATCCCATCTCTACAAAAAAGTAAAAAGTTAGCTGGGTGTGATAGCACATGCCTATTTGGGAGGCTGAGGCAGGAGGATCATTTGAGCCCAAGATATCAAAGCTGCAGCAAGCTACAGTCTGATTGTGCCACTCTACTCTAGCCTGGGCAACAGACAGAGCAAGATCCTTTTTTTAAATAAATAAATAAATATTATAATGTATCTAGCAAACACAACATATACACACACTTTATGAACCATCCAAAGAGAGACAAGACATGAAGGAATCTGTAGATAAATCCAAGTTTTTTTTTTATATGGCATCAGATAAACTGGGAAGTGTATTAAAAAAGGCTTAAGTGTGTAGTTCACATTCAAGGAATGAATGTGGTTTACTTGTCTTTATATTCGTTCAGAGTAAAATAGTAAAGAAAATTATAAATGGTAAAGGGAATGATAAAAACAGAGAAGATGTGTTTGAAATGCAAAGCAAAAATTAACAGAGCACTAAGATTGCTATCTAAAAATCATTCCCATCTGGGCACTGTGGCCCATGCCTGTAATCCAAGCACTTTGGAAGGGCAAGGCAGGAGCATCACTTGAGCCCTGGAGTTCAAGACCAGCTGGGGAAACAGCAAGATCCCATCTCTACAAAAAAAATTTTTTTAATTAGCTGGATAGGCCAGGCACAGTGGCTCACGCCTATAATCCCAGCACTTTGGGAGGCCGAGGCAGGTGGATCACTAGGTCAAGAGATCAAGACCATCCTGGTCAACATGGTGAAACCCGTCTCTACTAAAAATACAAAAATTAGCTGGGCATGGTGGCGCACGCCTGTAGTCCCAGCTACTCAGGAGGCTGAGGCAGAATTGCTTGAACCCAGGAGGCGGAGGATGCAGTGAGCCGAGATCATGCCACTGTACTCCAGACTCAGTAACAAGAGTGAAACTCCGTTTCAAAAAAAAAAAAATTAGCTGGATGTAGTGGTACAAACCTATAGTCGTGGCTATTTAGGAATCTGAGGCAGGAGGACTGCTTGAGCCTGTCATTCAAGGTTGCAGTGAGCTATGATACTGTCACTGTATGCCAATATGGGTAACATGGTGAGACCTTGTTTCTTAATAAAAAAAAAACAAAACACAAAACACCTTTTCCCACAAAAGGAAATCAAGGCTCTTTGGAGAAATGGCTATCAGCAAGCCTAGGACAGGAAATGTACAATATAAAACCTGGGACATCTTACACGCAAAAACACATTCTCAAAGAATACTAGGTTCATGTTAAAAGGACAAATGAACCAACTTGAACCAACTCCCAATGACCAAAGATAAGACAATTTGAGGACTGAAAGGAATAATTACTGCAAACGATTAAAACATATAAATACATAAAATTCCATGAGTTCATAATGATACCTAAAAACAAAAACCTCACTGGTTCCCCTTGAAACCTGCTAATGATACAAACTCATTCTAAAAATTGACAATAGCCTGGGTGCAGTGGCTCATTCCTATAGTCCCAGCACTTTGGGAGGTCAAAGCAGGCAGATTGCTTGAGTCCAGGTGTTCAAGACCAACCTGGGCAACATGGCAAAACCCCCATCTCTACAAAAAATTAGCCAGGCGTGGTGGTGCATATAGTCTCAGCTGTTCAAGAGGCTGAGGCAGGTGGATCATCTGAGCCTGGGGAGGTTGAGGCTGCAGTGAGTCATGATTATACCACTGCACTCCAGCCTGGGTGACAAAGTGAGACCCTGTCTCAAAAAATAAATAAATAAGAATAAAAACAGATAATAAAGGGAAAGAATAGTTAAGAAAAATGAATAAAACCCAAAAAAATGCAGTAATTAAATAAAACTTAAATTAAAACTTTTAATCCCTTTTTGTATGACGACTATGAAGTAAAATATGATGTACAGGAGAAAGGACCTCTTGTCTTCCTCCAACACAATTACCTTGTTTTAAATCTCGTTTGTCAAAATAGCGCTTATTAGGTAGTTTATTTCCGCCTTAATTCACCAAGAACATCAATACGGCAGGCATGAACACCCAGCAATAAGCAAATAAAAGCTTAACTACATTATTCCCAGAACACTGTGAAATGATTCTGCTTTGGGCTAACAAATACTTTCTGCAAAGGGGGAGACAGTAAACATTTGCGCCTCTGAGAGCCATATACTTCCTGTTGCAATTACTCAACTCTGCCACTGTAGCACCTAAAGGTCACACAGACAACCCACCAACAGGTAAATGTAGTTGTATGCAATAAAACCATAAATGCTGAAATGTGACTTTTACAATTCTCACATATCACGAAATATCTTTTTTTCCCAACTATCAATAAATATAAAAACTGTTCTTAGCTCACAGGCTGAATAAAAATTTTGGTGGCAAGCCAAATTTGGCTCCTTGAGGCTAAACCTGATCTAGTCCAATAAATCTCTTTAATCATCTTAAGAACACTACTTAAAGCAGTTCTTCATTTAAACAATTTAAGCTCCTTTAGGTCAAATTTATAGGTGTCAAAATGATTTACTGGCCAAATCCAGCCAATTGCTCTATTTCAATTTTTTTATTTTTATTTTTTGAGATGGAGTCTTGCTCTGTCACCCAGGCTGGAGTGCAGTGGTCTGATCTCAGCACACTGCAACCTCTGCCTCCTGGGTTCAAGCAATTCTCCTGCCTCAGCCTCCCAGGTAGCTGGGACTACAGGCACGTGCCACCACACCCAGCTAATTTTTTCTATTTTTTTAGTGCAGGCAAGGTTTCACCGTGTTGGCCAGCCTGGTCTTGAACTCCTGACCTCAGATGATCCGCATGCCTAGGCCTCCCAAAGTGCTAGGATTATAGGTGTGAGCCACTGCGCCTAGACTATTTTTTTTTTTCTTGAGGGGGAGTCTTGCTGTGTTGCCCAAGCTGGAGTGCAGTGACACAATCTCAGTTTACTGCAACCTCCACCTCCTGGGTTCATGCAATTCTCCTCCCTCAGCCTCCAAAGTAGCTAGAACTACAGGAGTGCACCACCATGCTCGGATAATTTTGGTATTTTAGTAGAGACAGGGTTTCACCTTGTTGGCCAGGCTGATCTTGAACTCCTTACTTCAAGTGATCCACCCACCTCAGCCTCCCAAAGTGCTGGGATTACTAGCATGAGCCACCGTGCCTGGCCTCAGTCAGTTGTTTTATATCTGAGCTATAACTTGTATGACGGTAGAGCCTTAAAATATACCTGTGATAAAGCAATAAAATCAAGTTTCATTAGCACCATAAGACTGGGTAAAAAAATAAATAAAGTTTCAGTGGCTCACGCTTATAATCCCAACACTTTGGGAGGCTAAGGTGGAAGGACTGCCTGAGCCCAGGAGTTCAAGACCAGCCAGGACAACAAAGTGAGACCCCATCTCTACAAAAAAATTTTAAAAATTAGCCAGGAATGATGTTGCATGCCTGTGGTCCCAGCTACTTGGGGAGGCTTAGGGAGGAGATCACCTGGGCCCAGGAGGTTGAGGATGCAGTGAGCCATGATCATGCCACTGCACTCCAGCTTGGGTGACAGAGTAAGACCGTGTCTCAAACATAAAATCAAGTTTTAAATTTACAGGATATAAATAGTCATGACGGTAAAACAATTACTCATTTTTTTTGAGACAGAGTCTCACTCTGTCACCCAGGCTGGAGTGTAGTGGCGCAATCTCAGCTCCCTGCAACCTCTGCCTCCTGAGTTCAAGTGATTCTCCTGCCCCAGCCTCCTGAGTAGCTAGAACTACAGGTGCCTGA
Organism: Cacajao melanocephalus; assembly: GCA_963573385.1. Lineage (NCBI taxonomy): Eukaryota > Metazoa > Chordata > Mammalia > Primates > Pitheciidae > Cacajao > Cacajao melanocephalus. The sequence continues at coordinate 84,785 of CAUYLG010025236.1, forward strand.
CACCATGCCCAGCTAATATTTTGTATTTTTAGTAAAGACGTGGTTTCACCATGTTAGCTGGGATGGTCTCGATCTCCTGACCTCATGATCCACCCTCCTAGGCCTCCCAAAGTACTGGGATTACAGATGTCAGCTACCGCTCCCAGCCTTGATTTTTAATAAATATAATTTAAGTGAAACCCATCCCCTTCAATGTAGCAACCTTATTGGCTATTATATCCTCAAACAATTATAGAACTGAATTCCCAGGCTATTGATATGTTCTTTTACCTATATTGTGGAAATTTTTTTTTTCTGAAGATGGATGTCAATGATTTTTGAAAAAAACCACAGTTGTTCACAGTTAAGCCTGAAAGATGATTAGTAAATCGGCTTATCCTACTTGAGGCTTATAATCTAGTCTGGAAGAAAAAATCAAAAGAGATCTCAAAAGGTTTTAATCAATGAAGAAAGTAAATGGCTTTTTAAGTTGACTACTAAAAGAAAAATGTTTGTGTGGCTAAATCCTGGTACGTATTAAAAGTTAGTCTCATCAAATCACATAGAAGAATCCTTTCACTCAGAAAACACAAAGTATTTCAAAGTATGTAAATCTTTTACAGACTGTTACCTAATGTCATCAGAGCAGCAATCAGCAACCATCCAGCTTGTGTGCGCTGAGCTGAAAGGCGACTGTTTTGAGCAGCAGAACACAGCAAATCCTCTGCTAATGTCATAATAATCTATTTACATATAGAAGAACAAGTTTTAAAAAAGGCATATCAATTTTTAAATTACTAAATGACAGCAGCTAATAATCTCTTGAAAAATTAATTCTTACATAAAATAAATGTAAGTGATAAAGAATTGCCATTCATGTAGACTACACAATAGGACTGTCATAAAGGAAACTATAAAAAATTAAGTTTTCAAGGTTAAATACTGGTATATAAGGTAGTAAACAACAATCCTATAATTCTATGCAGAGCACATGTGACAACAATGTAAGATTATTCAAGTATAGCTGTATAGATTTGAATTTACATAGTTTTGAGCAACTATCTTTTTAAATAAGTCATTACTCAAAAAAAAGTTTTCTTACAGGAGTCTCTCTCTTAAAAATGCTACATACTACTTTTATACCCCTGGGCTGATAACAGTCTTCCGAGAGGTAGTATATAATAGTGGTTAAAGGTAGTCAAAACAGTCTCACACTGAAGAGTGAGATTTATTAAAATGTTATAGTTAAAGAAAGTCTACGAGGCTGGGCACAGTGGCTCATGCCTATAATCCCAAAGACTCGGAAGGCCAAGATGAGAGAATCACTTGATACCAGAAGTTCAAGACCAGCCTAGGAGTGAGCTAGGATCACACCACTGCACTGCAGCCTGGGCAACAGAGCAAGACCAAGTCTCTTTGGATAAATAAATAAATAGCCACCAGCCTGGGCAACAGAGTGAGACCCTATCTTCACAAAAAAAATAAAAAGAATTAGCCAGGCATGGTAGTATGCGCCTATAGTTTCAGGTACTTGGGAGGCTGAGATGGGAAGATCGCTTGAGCCCTGGCGTTGAAGGCTGCAGTGATCTATGATCTCACCACTGCACTCTGGCCTAGGTCACAAAGCAAGACCCTGTTTCAAAAAAAAAAAAAAGTCCATGAAATAGGCAGTGTTATAAAACAATAGAGAGGAAGAACCAGACATTTCACATTTATGGATGATGTATGCTTACACAGTACAAAGGCCAGAGAACATCTAATATGAGAAAACATCTATTACCAATCACCTCTGAAAAAGCAGTAAGTATTACAAGTTGGCATATAAATTTTCTAAAGAGGAGGGCTAGTGTATTTTAAAACAACCAACCAACTCACTGATAATTTAGGACTCCCTGCAGCTTATACAGTCAAATGGAGAGCACTCAAAAAGAGTGAGGACAAAACAAACCATTCTAGTCAAATTAGAACAAGTGAATATTCTCTCAGGAAGAAATTCCTAATATAATATGGGAATGGGAACCTTGTCTGAATTAATAAGATCTGAGATAGTTTTAATTAAATATATTCAATGACAAGTCTTTGCTTAGCAAGATGTGGTATGTTAAGAATATAACTAAAATAATAAATTTAAATAAATAATCTCACCTTCCAAAGTTGTCAACTGCCTTATTTCAATGGCACTGGCAATACTCAAAATTTTTTGGAATTGCTCAAGTTATGGAATGGTCTTTTGCAGAGCCTACACTGTGGAGGACATACTATCAAATTCCATAATGACACAGGCATGGCAACGAGAAAGAAAGGAATAAGGGTGATGTATTTTTCAAATATATTTACGAGTTTGTGAGAGGTATGGGTTATAAGGGCTTCCACTGTCAAGTAATAGTCTCTGACAACTTACATTTCCTAGCTATTAAAAAAGAGACAAAATTTAAACACCATGCTTGCCTATGTTGTGTTATTTAGGTTTCATTAAAAATTTTTTTTCCTTAGTTCTCTTCAAAATTCTTTGTACATTAAAACTGGGTTATTTATTCACTAGGTTTGTATCATTTATTTGTCTGGAAGTGCTGGATTCTAAATTTACTCAGAAAACGACATTTTTTGGTAGGAATACAATTGGGCGGTTGAATATCATTATGAACGCATGAAATTTTATATATTATCTGGCATGTTTTAATTCACTGTAGTAATTATTAATTTTGATGTATGTATCATGCAGTCTTTGGTCAGTGGGAGGCCCTTAAGTTACCTCCTTTTAAAATGAACGCAGTATTCCTTGATGACTTCCTTACTTTCTGGCATGACAAGATACCTATGTTTATATTGGGGATTTCCTGCCCCAGATCTGAAACCAGCTACTGCTCCATGGAGTCCTGATTTCTTTTTGTTTGGAAACAGTATTTAGAGCTACAATCTGGGCACTAGGGGTGTCCCTGACACGGGGTTATCATTGCGCTTAGGCCTTTTCACTGTACAAAAGGAGGATATAAGTATTTTTGAAAAAAATAAAATGAGTTCATATTGATAATTTCAATTTGAATCTAACGTATGGGAATTTTACTTAACTTCGATTCTACAGTTATAGTTCTTTTTACTTATATTGAAAATGTTGGTTTCCAAGAACATTAACATAATTATTTATCTACTTTATCTTATGATATGTAAACTAATTTTATAGTAACATCACCAATATACCACTAAATTATCAAATATTAAGCTTAATTATTAAAAGATTTCTTTTGCAGCTTTACCCTCTACAACAAAATTTTAAATGTACTTATATATGGCAGGGCTACATACACAGCAAAATAAAGCATTTGGTAACAAATTATGTTACTATGTGAAGATACTTCTAACAAAAAGCACCTCATTATTTTACATAGAGAATGAAATCATTACCTTGCCTTTTCCATGAGGAATTCCTAAAGGACAATGTTTTACTGCTCCCAACAAAGCTGCCACAGCAAAACTAAAGCCAGTCACTGCTTCAGGTGAAGACTTAAGTCCAGTAAGCCGTTCAAGGCAACGATCCAAGAGAGGTGTTAGGTAGGAAGGTAATGCCACAGCAATGCAGTGTAAACACCAAGCTGCTGCTAGTCGAACGGAAATGCTAGGATGAGGAATAACTGACAAGATACTGTCAAGAAGGCCTGGAAAAACAGTATAAACAAATGATGACTTAGGTACATAGATAAAACTCACCTGAGTATAAAATAGTCAAAAGAATATATAGCTACATAGATATAAAATATATTTTTATCAACAGCCAAATTATAATAGAAAAATACATAATTACAAATAATTTTCTTTTTCTTATTTCATTTTTCTACCTTCTCACCATTCCTATTCAAAATAACTTTTAACCTAAGAATTACTTCTACTAATGTATCTCATGAAAATTGCCCTAAATTAAGTCCATATACAAAAGAAAAACTTTATTTCCTAAATAAGCCAATCGCCTACTTTAGCTTCAGATCTACTATTAATTTGGTACTAAATTATCAATAAATAACACACTGAAAAGAAATGTTATACCCTGGCCAGGTGTGGTGGCTCACACCTGTAATCCCTACACTTTGGGAGGCCAAGGTGGTGGATCGCCTGAGCTCAGGAATTTCAGACCAGCCTGGGCAACATGGCAAAACCCTGTCTCTACCAAAAATACAAAAAATTAGCCAGGCATGGCGGTACATGCCTGTGGTCCCCACTACTAGGGAGGCTGAGGTGGGAGGATCACTTGAGCCACGGAGGTGGGGTTTGGATTGAACCAAGAATGCACCACTGTACTCCAACCTGGGTGACAGACTGAGACCCTGCCTTGAAAAAAATAAAGGAAAAAAAAGTCACACCCTGCCTCTATTTTACTTTTTAAACCTTCTAGTACATTTATCTACATAATTTTTTTTTTTTTGAGACAGAGTCTTGCTCTGTTGCCCAGGCTGGAATGCAGTGGCACAATCTTGGTTCACTGTAACCTCTACCTTCCAGGTTCAAGTGATTCTCCCACCTCAGCCTCCTGATTAGCTGGGATCACAAGTGCATGCCACCACACCTGGCTAATTTTTGTTTTTGTAGAGACCAGGTTTCACCATGTTAGCCAGGTTGGTCTTGAACTCCTGACCTCAGGTAATCCACCCACCTCAGCCTCCCAAAGCACTGGATTATAGGCATGAGCCACTGTGCTTGGCCTATATAATTAATATACTTTCTATCTACAATGCTGCTCTTCTAAGAGCAAAATGTTAAAATCAAGGTTTTGCTGGGTCCTCAGCGGGCTACTAACCAACTAACTACACAAAGACAGTGAAATAACTGCCACCATCAATTTAAAAAATGCTATATTTGCTATGATTCAACATAAACCTTCATCAAACATACAAGTTTCATGTTAAATGCTATTTAAATAAGTGTCCCAGATCTAAATAGCTTATAAACACAAATATAATGTAAAGTTTCTCAGTTAGAAGGAAATGTGTACCACAAAGGATAAAAGCCATAAAAAATGATACATTTGACATATTTATTTGAAACAGGGCCTCACTCTGTCACCCAGGATGGAATGCAGTGGCATGATGATAGCTCACTGCTGCCTCAATCTCCTGGGCTTAAGAGATATACCTGCCTCAGCCTCCCAAAGAGCTGGGACTACTACAGGTGCAAACCACCATGCCTGGCTAAGTTTTAAAAAAATTTTTAGTAGAGAGGAGTTCTCACTATGTTGCCCAGGCTGGTCTTGAACTCCTGAGCTCAAGCAATTCTCCCATCTTGGCCTCCCAAAGTGTTGGGATTGCAGGTGTGAGCCACCATATCTAGTCTAAAAAATGATTTTTAAAAGTGATTTTTAGAAAGAAGCCAGTCAGTAATGACCACATATTGAATGATTTGTTTTTAACATGAAATATCTGGAATAGGTGGATTCCTAGAGACAGAAAGTAAATTCATGGTTGTCAGGGGCTGGGGGACAGGAAAATGGGAATGACAACTAATGGACTTCTTTCTGGGGTAATGAAAAGACTCTGGAATTAGACAGTGGTAGTGACTGTACAGTATAGCAAATATATTCAAAAACATTGAATTATATTCCTCATAAGTATAAACTTCATGGTAAGTGAATTATCTGTCTTTTTTTTTTTTTGAGACAGTCTCTGTCGCTCAGGCTGGAGTGCAGTGGCATTATCTTGGCTCACTGTAACCTCTGCCTCTCGGGCTCAAGCGATTCTCGTGCCTCACCCTCCCAAGTAGCTAGGATTACAGGCATGTGTCACCATGCCTGGCTAATTTTTATATTTTTAGTAGAGATGGAGTTTTGCCATGTTTGCCAGGCTGGTTTTGAACTCCTGACCTCAAGTGATCTACACACCTTGGCCTCCTAAACTGTTGGGATTACAGGCATGAGCCACTGCGCCTAGTCGTGAATTATATCTTAATAAAGCTATTATAAAGTGATTAAATAACTTTTAAAAAAAGAAAAAAATACTGCTTGAAAGACCTTTGAGGAACTGAATTACTTGTACCGTACTTATGTTTCCACTGCAGATGCAGAGAGAGTTCAGGTTTACTTCTCTGTAAGTTTTTCCATGTTATAGGTCTCTAAAATGGGGGGTGTGGTGGAGACTTAGAGAACAATCTTTAATTATAAAAGGAAAAAAACTAAACAATGTACATATTTTTGATAATCCTGATTATAAATTTTTCATAAAACATCTCTAATAAATCTATAATGGAATCTCTAAGTCAGCTACATGAAGATTTCCTTCCTTGGAACAAAGTTATCTAGTGTCCAGGGGAAATCAAGGTATTCAAATGAGTCACAAACAACAGATATACCTGTACTTGAATCCTGTAGCAAAGGTGCCACTGTGGTACCAAGACTGTATACGAGATTTCCAAGTTCTTGTAAAGCACAAACCAGCATATGCTGGCTAGCTGCTACATCTGTGGAACCAAGCCGGGTATCCAAATTACCATCACTCATTACGGCATCTGATAGAAATGCAAGAATTAACTATGCATCACTACTGCATTAAAATATATTGAAAGGGGTGTGAAGAGTAAAAAAGTATAATGGGGAAAATTAACAAACACACTTGATACATATATGAAACACTTGAGGCGATAACTAAAATGCTTAAATGGGGACTGGGATCAATAAAGAAAGAAATGAACTACTATAACCAATTTAGTTCAAGCATTCCAATCAGAGATCCCATCTGTATTACCCCCTTAGCAAGTGGCACTGAAAAAAAAACTCATGGGAAACTAAAAATTATTTCAACATTACTGATATTTAATATCCAACATTACTGATATTCAAGATAGGCAGAGTAGAATTAAGCCAGTACAGGAACTGAGACTTTCAAAAATAATTTATCTTAACTTTATAGGAAGTACAATCTGAATTCTGAAGAACTTCTATCAGCCTTCAAGGTTTCTGTTTTAATACAGTATTATACATCAGTCTAGCTTTCCCAAAGGAACAATTCCATTAGCATTGTTAAACAAACAGTCATAGTAGATCATACCCATAACTTTCTTTAGCTTCCAGATGGCCTGGAAAATATCCTTTACAGCAGCAAGTTGAGCCTTTTCTCCAAGAAGACCTCCTATAGTAGTTCGAAGAATAAATGAAACACAACGGCGACAGCAGACAGCATCAATCTGAGTTTGGGTGGCTTTAGGGTGTGACTGTGACACAAGGCTTAGGACATGAGAAAGAAAGGCAGTAAAATTTTTCTCTAGCCAAGCTCCTCCTAGTGTTGAAACAAACACCACATAAGCCTAAAAAGGAAAAGAATTTTATTTTCAACATTAAATTGCTTCAATTCTGTATTTTCCTCCCACAAAATATGTAGCATTTAAGGGAATATTTTTCTTATTCCCTATAAATTTCGAGTGCCTAATTTATAGCCACTCGAAATATATAAACACAGCATCATTTTGTTTTCGTTTTAAGCCAGAACTGAAGTACATAGTCTTTCAGATTTACGTTACTTCCCTGATTTATTTTGGTCAGACTGTGCAGTTTCAGGATAGTCAGCAAACTCAGCTAATAAGTAAAATGTGTCTGTGGCTTCTGTGAACAACAGCTCCAAGAGATTTAACATTCTGAACAAGAAATCTCAATTTAAACATAAAAAACACATTATAAGAATTAACCATGCTCTAACACTGTAATTCTAAGGGAATTCAGTTCTTTATTTTCATGAACATTAATGGTTTGTCAGAGATAAAAAGTCAAGTAGTTTTCTTAAATAATCTGTTCCTTAGAAACACGCAGTTTGATTACAATTATACTGGGAGGCTCATTTTTTTCATGAAGACTATATACAGTATAAAACAATGACGATATATGTGAATTTTTCAAAAATACAAGTTTGCTTTGAACCATACAGTGTTTAAAAAAAGATAATCCAAAGAAAAAAGGCAGTTATCTCTGTATTGTTTTATTGTAAAATAACTTCCAAGAGTTTGCCCTCTTAAAATTTGTTTAGGACCCAAAATTTAAGCACTGAAGAAAACTACATGCTGTAATACTTGAGGGTTAAAACCATATAAAATGGTTACTTCACCCATGCTAAAAAATATGTACCTAATAGCTTAAATCTGAACTGTATGAACACAAATAAAGACAATGGAAAACAATTTAAACCACAACACACATGAAAGCACAAGAGCTAGAAACAAAAAATGTTTGTGTTTCAAAGAAAATTAAAATGTTCCATTATTAGGAACGTAAAACACATTACAGGTAATAAGGTTCTCTTACTTCTAACCTAGTTTTAAAAAAATGTTTTGGCCTTATCATTTATATTTATTTATAGATATGAGAGCATAAATGATGACCTTGCATAGTGCCATTTCTGTGGAGTCAGATACTAAAACTTTCACTATAGGCCAGTCAGAGTTAGATTTAGATACTGATTTGTGATTTCTAACCTGAGTAACTCCAACTCGAACATCCCTACTGACTGAACTGGTTCCTTTCAGCATATCTCCACTGGCTCGAAGAAATCCTGAACTTCCACGTAGAAACCCTGTTCCTAGTAATTCCAGAACTTCCTCCAGAGATACTCTGCGAATGCTCTGACGTGAGGCTGCTATGACAAGGAACAAAAACAAAACTGTGATTCATATTTTATAGACTAAATTTTAATACATGTTCTTGATTTGTAAAAAGCCAGCATGTTAATAGAAACAAAAATAAAATAAAAACTCAAACAAAATGCAAACTTTACAGAACAGTCTACACAGTAATACATAAAGTCATACAAGGGTTCACAGGTCAAATCTCACATCAGAATGGACCTTGAAGTGCATGTCAAAAACATCTTAAAGACTATGATTAAGATCATGATCTACTGCTTCCTTTCCTCAAAGAAGTTAATGCTGTCTTCTAAAACAGGGGAAAATATAAATAAGACTGCCTTAGTCCTCCACAAATGAAAATGCTGTACAATGCTTTGAAAAAATTCTTTTGAAACAGTGAAAATGCCAAAATCATAACTTTATTTTTCCAAATGCTGTACAACTCTCAAATAAATTTATATAAACTAACTACCATGTCCTATTTTTAAAATTATCTATTGGCAATACAACTTTTGCTATTCCTTCAGTCTCTGAAGAAATCAAAGCTAAATTCATTAAAACTACTCGGCTGGCTCTTAGGCTACAACAACTAAGAAATTAATTAGGGCAGGAAGGTTTAAGATTGACTTCAGTTTGACACAGCTGGGTTTCTCCCTGTGAATATACAGACAATAATATCTCCCTGAAAAAAAAAGAATTTTCTTCCTTGAAAATTAATGGTCACAAACTCTGACCCTCTAGAAGAGTACAGAAATAAACTTTTGTTATAATTATGAACCAAAAAACCTACTCCCTAGCCTAAAGAAAACCATCTGAGACAAACAAAAATCGAATCTGGCATTTGGGAAAGAAACATTATTGAATAGTACAAAATCCATGCTCCGTGGATCATAAATTCTAAGAAAAGACAACAATAAATGTAATAAATGACTAATAAATACATTAAACAGTGATTAAAAACCATGCAGAAAATAAAGCAAAATGAGGTCAGGAATACCCGGGTAGAGGAAAGTGAAGTTTGTCACTTCAAATACGGTTATTGGAGTAAGATAGATTGAAACAGTGGCATTCTAACACAGTTTGAATGTAGGAAAGAAATTAGTCATGAGGGTATCTGCAGAAAAAGTGTTCTAGGCAAAGGAAACAGCTATGATATCATATTTACATGATTCCAGGTGAGTTCACACAAAGCAATGTGGATGGAGCAGTGGAGGGGGTATGCAGGAGACAGGTCAGAGTGTAAGGATGGGGAGACGGCAGAAGATACAGGACCTTGTAGGTCATTATAATAAGGCTGTGACTGAAATGAGGTGCCAGGGGAGGACCTTGAGCAGACGAGTAATATCACCTGTCATGCTGCTGCTGTGCTGAGAGCAGATTGTAGAGGGGGGTAAAGGCAGAAGCAGGAAAAACTATTAGGAGTGATTTATTAATTTAAGCAAGAGATGATGGTGACTTGGATCAAGGTGGTTAATGTGAAGTGGAGTAAACAGAATCTGGATATACATAAATATGTATTTTAAACTTTTTACTAGAAAAAACTAAAAAATTAGAAAAAAGCTGTAAGAATAGTATGAAGTTCCATATATACTCATGTACCACATAAGGACATTTTGTTCAATGACAGAGATCACATATATGACGGTGGTCCTGTAAGATTACAATGGAGCTGAAAAATTCCTATTGCCTCACAACATTCTAACACATTACTCACATGTCTGTGATGATACTCATGTAAACAAACCTACTAGACTGCCAGTCATGTAAAAGTATAGCACATGCAATTATGTAAAGTATATACTACTTAATAAGCAACTGTTACTGGTTTATGGATTCACTATACTTTTTATCATTATTTTAGCATATACTCCTACTTATAAAAAGTTAACTACAAAACAGCTTCAGGTAGGCCCTTTAAGAAGTATTCCAGAAGAAGGCATTGCTATCACAGGAGATTACAGCTCCATGTGTGTCACTGCCCTTGAAGATCGTCCAGTGGGGCAAGATGTGATGGTAGAAGACAGTGAGATTGATAGTCTGACTCTGTGTAGGCCTGGGCTAATGAGTGTGTTTTAAAGTTTAAAAAAAGTTTTTTTTGTAATAGAAAAAAGCTTATAGAACAAGGATACAAGGATATAAAGAAAATATTTTTGTATAGCTGTACAATGTGTTTGTGTTTTAAGCTAAATGTTACTATTTTGAGTGCAGTGGCATGATCTCAGTTCAATGAAACCTCTGCCTCCCATGTTAAAGGGTTCAAGTGATTCTCATGCCTCAGCCTCCTGAGTAGCTGGAACTACAGGCGCACACTACCACACCCTGGTAATTTTTGCATTTTTAGTAGAGACAGGTTTTTGCCATGTTGGCCAGGCTGGTCTTGAACTCCTGACCTTAAGCAATCCACCTGCCTCAGTCTCTACATGTGTACCATTTTTTATCTTTTATATAATATTTATACTGTTCATTTTCTATGTTTAAACACGTTTAGATACACAAATACTTACCACTGTATTACAGTTGTCTCAGTATTCAGTACAGTAACGTGCTGTACAGGTGTGTAGCCTAAGAGCAATAGGCTATACCATATAGCCTAGTGCACAGTAGGGTATACCATCTAGATTTGTACAAGTTCACTCTCCAATGTTCCCACAATGACAAAATCACCTAATAATGCATTTCTCAGACTGTGTCCCTATTATCAAGCTATGCATGACTGCACCTTTAACCTAGACTCATCGTGTTTTCCTCACTACTTTCTCACTTCTGAAGAATACACTTATGGCCAGTTGTTTTCTAGAATGGCACTTGGTATGAGTTTGTCTGGCATTTCCTCCAAATTTGTGACAGAGAACTACATAAATGATGTTATATCCTCTTAATGCATAACATCAAAAAGCACTGCCAGGTGTAGTGTCAAGTCTGTCCCTACGTAGGTGATACTAGCTTTGAACACTTGCACAAAGTAAGTCTGCCACATTTTTCCACTGTAAAATTATCATTTATAATTACAATCCAACATGCATGGCAATACTTTAAGATGGCATGAGATTGAATGAGACCACAAGACATGCCTTCTTTCCTTCCTTCTCACTGGAAATTTCTGTTCTGTCTTCTTTGATGGTTCCTTGCCTTCTCCTAGATAAAACTTATGGCCTAGTACCTGGTCTGCTCTTCTCTATGTATACTCACCATCTTGTGGTCTTATTCAATCTCATGGCTTAAATTCTATCTCTGCATTAGAGATTCCTAAATAATCACTACTAATTTATTCCTAAAATAAATCCAATCTCATGGCTTAAATTCCATGTCTGTATTAATAATTCCCAAATAATCACTATTAATTTATTCCTAAAATAAATAAATTTATTTATTCCTAAAATTTATGAATCTGACGTCCAGGTTTCTCTCCTGGACACCAGATTCTCATATCCAGCTGCCTACTTGATATCTCCATTTCGATGTCTATTTAATGTTCCAAATTGTTTTAAGTGCTTGATCCTCCTCCCTGACACATACACATGCCTACTCTACTTGCATACTTGCTCATATAAGTTGACGACAACTCTGTACTTCCAGGTTTTTAGCCCAAAATTCATAAAGTCACCTTGACTTCTCTCTCACACTCAACATCTATTCTATTTTATTATTCAAAACATTCAAAAGCAGAACTCCTTAGAAAAATGGCTAATTCTGGGGTTGAGGCAGAGAAAGTAGTAAGCAGTGATTGTATCACTGCACTCCACCCTGGGTGACAGAGTGAGACCCTGTCTCCAAAAACAACAACAACAACAAAAATCACTAACATGGCTGGGCGCAGTAGCTCAAGCCTGTAATCCCAGCATTTTGGGAGGCTGAGGCAGGTAGGTCACCTATGATCAGGAGTTCAAGATCAGTCTGGCCAACACGGTGAAACTCTGTCCAATAAAAATACAATTAGCCAGGCGTGGTGGCACACACCTGTAATCCCAGCTACTCAGAAGGCTGAGGCAGGAGAATCACTTGAACCTGGGAGGTGGAGGATGCGGTGAGCGAAGGTTGCGCCACTGCACTCCAGCCTGGATATCAAGAGCAAAACACTGTCTAAAAAAGAAAAAAATCACTAACACAAAACGAAACTGGTCAAATATAATAAACTTCAAATATCTAGAATTATCTTCATTATATGTTTTGTTGTACCAACCTAAAAAATGGCAAACCAAATATATGTAGTCAGATGTATGCTTCTTTAAAAAAAATTCAGTATTTAGGTCCTATTTTTATTGGATAACACTTCACAGTTACTTAAAAAAAAAAAAAAGGCCATGGCTGGGGCTCAGTGGCTTATACCTACAATCCCAGCACTTTGTGGGGCCAGGGAGGGCAGATCACCTGAGCTCAGGAGTTCGAGACCAGCATGGCTAACATGGTGAAATCCCATCTCTACGAAAAATATAAAAAATTAGCTGGGCATAGCAGTGCGAGCCTGTGGTCTCATCTATTCAGGGGGCTTAGGTGGGAGGATCATTTGAGATCAACAGGCAGAGGTCACAGTGAGCTGAGATAGCACCACTGCACTCCAGCCTTGGTGACAGAGCGAGACCCTGTCACATACACAAAAAAGCCATAATGTAAAAGGAAGACAATGATTTGAATAAAGCACATCACACTTCAAGAGTTCTTGTAAATTTTCCTCAAATTTTTACTGAATTGTTTGGGAATGAAATTTCAGGACCTACACCAATGTTTATGAATTGAAATTGATTTTTTTTTTTTCAAGATGAAGTCTCTCTCTGTTGTCCAGGTTGCAGTACAGTGGCACAATCTCAGCTCACTGCAACCTCTGCCTCCTGGGTTCAAGCGATTCTCCTCCCTCAGCCTCCCGAGTAGCTGGGATTACAGGCGTGTTTCACCACACCCAGCTAACTTTTGTATTTTTAGCAGAGACGACTCTCACCATGTTGGCCAGACTGGTCTCAAACTCGTGACCTCAGGTAATCTACCTGTCTTGGCCTCCCAAAGTGCTGGGATTACAGGCATGAGCCACCATGCCCGGCCTTAAATTTATTTATAATGAGTAGCACTATGTATACTTGTTTGTATCAACTGGGAAAAAAATTACAGAAGATAGTCTGAAAATAATTACATGTATTTACCTGTTCCTGGATGTTTAGAAATTGTAGCTTTAGCTAATATTGTGCCTAGTAGCTTTGAAACAGAAATCCGCACATCATAATTGGAACCTTCAAAGGACTTAAAACACAGTGTGGCCACACTGTCCAGGTCCGTACTCCACATAAAGATGGCTTCATTCTGAAGTTCAAGGAGACACTATTCAATTGGACAAACAGAAATTAATGAAAAATAAAATACAAATGTCAGGTTCAGAGCTATATAAATTGCAGAAACTATCAGGGTCTAACAAAATAATGCACAAATTCAAAATATCTATTATGATTATAGGAACAATAAATCAATACTTATTGAAAGTCATAAAGATTATATTACAGAAGAGAATGAACTTACAAAAGGTGGGAGGAGGACCCACTTCTAACTCCACAGGTTACGCAAAATGCCTTTAGAATCAATGTGTTGGCTATGAACAACTGGGAAAATAATTCTAACATTAAAAAACTTTATTTTCTAGGCAATTATGTTAAGAGAGTATAAATTAAAAATAAAATAGGCCTGGCACGGTGGCTCATACCTGTAATCCCAGCATTTTGGGAGGCTGAGGCTGGCGGATCACGAGGTTAGGAGTTCAAGATCCATCTGGCCAACATAGTGAGATCTCATCTCAACTAAAAATACAAAAAATTAGCCAGGTGTGGTGGTGTGCACCTGTAATCCCAGCTACTCAGGAGGCAGGAGAATCGCATGAATCTGGGAGGTGCAGGTTGCAGTGAGCCCAGATTATGCTATTGCACTCCAGCCCAGGTGACAGTATGAGACTCCATCTCAAAAATATATATATATAAAATAAAAAACAAAAAAAAAATCACTTTAAAACAACATAATCCTCACTTGTAAATTTTAATTTACACAATTAGGGAGAGAAAACATAGCAGAGTAATGAATACTTAAGATTCTGGAAACCTGAACTTCATATTCTGGCTAACTACCAAGATCATGTAGCTTTTACTAATGCTTTCACAAAGATAATCTGATTTAATTTTCTTTACATTAATTTTAAAAGTCTACTTATTAGATCATCTTACCTTTGCAGCAGCACAACGAACAGCCATGGATCTATCTGTTAAGCAGGATCTAGCAGCTTTATAAACATCCCTGTGACAAGGTGCAGCGGCAGCTCCCAGTCCATTTAATATATTTTGCAGACTTAGCATAATCTCATATCGACCTTGAGACTACCAAAATGAAAAAAAAATTAAATAGAAAAAATAATTTCACTGCAAAGAACAGGATTAAACATTGATATTTGTCTGTCATGCTGAATACAGATTCTGTACATACTAACCAACCCATTCTGACACCAAGAAACAATAATTACTATTTTATAAAGTATTATTTGAAAAGTTATTTGTATATACTGAATTTCAACATGATACAAATTTTACAGGATGCGAAGATCATTGAAAAGTGCCTAGCATAAAGCTTGCATGCCATTAAGCATTCAATAAATAGCTGCTATAGTCTAAACTAACCTATTAAAAATGCAGGGTCTGAGGCTAGGCGCATTGGCTCACTCCTGTAATCCCAGCACTTTGGGAGGACGAGGCTGGAGGATCAAGAGGTCAGGAGATTGAGACCATCCTGGCTAACTTGGTGAAACCCCGTCTCTACTAAAAATACAAAAAATTAACTGGGTGTGGTGACACATGCCTTTAGTCCTAGCTACTTGGAAGGCTGAGGCAGGAGAACTGCTTGAACCCAGGAGGCGGAGGCTGCAGCGAGCTGAGATCACACCACTGCACTCCAGCCTGGGCGACAGTGCGATATTCTGTCTCAAAAAAAAAAAAAAAAAAAAAAAAAGGCTGGATCTGTCATTTCTGCCATTTACTAGAATTTACCAGATAGGACCTTGGGCAAATCTGTTTCTTCATTTAAAAAATAGAGGTAATAGTATCTAACTTGTAGGCTGTTGTAAGGAATTAATGAGTTATACATGCAAAGTGCTTATAATAACCCCAGACCTACAACAAACGCTCAATAGATTTGGTAGCTATGTTATTTTGTTATCATTTTTTGGTTGGAATAGTTTAACTCACAGTTTAAAAGTCCTGGAATTAGAATTTTTAAAAACCTGGGTTTGAACTTCTCTGTGACCCTCAGTAACTTTCTGACTTTAAGTTGTTCTTACTTCCTCATCTATAAAATGAGGGTAAGATGAACCTTATGGGTAAACATTCACCACAGTGCATAGCACACAGTAAACACTCAAAAAATTGCGGCTGCTTGGCTGGGCACAGTGACTCACACCTGTAATCTCAGCATTTTGGGAGGCCAAGGTGGGCTGACTGCTTGAGCTCAGGACTTCATGACCGGCCTGAGAAACATGGTAAAACCCTAACTCTACAAAAAATACAAATGTTAGCTCGGTGTAGTGGTGTACACCTCTAGTCACAGCTACTTGGGAGGCTGAAGTGGGAGGATGGCTTGAGCCTAGGACACAGAGGATGCAGTGGGACGCAGAGGGTGCAGTGGGAGGCAGAGGGTACAGTGAGTTCAGATTGTACCACTGAACTTCAGCCTGGGTGACAGTACCAGACCCTGTCTCAAAAAGAGAGAGAAAAATGAAAGAAATAGTAGCTTCTTATTTTATTAATGTTTTACTAAATGCCCCAAATCATATCTATATCCCAGGAAGTTAAGGCCACTGAAGGTAGAAAAAGTTGGAGGAAGACAAAGATCAGCGTCAAGAACCATTTCATAGCAATACCATTAAAAGGCACTTAAAAGTCATAGGTGAACATAATAAAATGGTGCTAGCAAGAAACTTCTGAACTTAACTTTTATTCCAGTTTCAAATGTTGTGTATCACTGGTGGGTGTGAATCTCTCTAAAATGTTGTGATACCTGATCAACAAAATCAAAGATCAAAAGTAGGGGATATGGCTCAAGGATGTTAGTTAAAAAAATTTTTAAAATAGGGAAGCAACAAAATACTTATCAATAAAACATTTTTATAACCATAGAGTAATCCTCTATTAACCACGGGGCCTAAAGAGTGTTACAACTTAACCAGTGGAATTAGGAGGAAGACAAATTGTTTTTTTTTTTGAGTCTCACTCTTGTTGCCCAGGCTGGAGTGCACTGGCGCGATGATCTCAGTTCACTGGGTTCAAGCAATTCTCCTGCCCCAGCTGCCTCTTGAGTAGCTGGGATTACAGGCATGAGCCACAGCACCCAGCAAGGAAGAAGAAAGTTTAAAACGGCTATATCTCAGTAAATAAAATCTCTTACTATCTGCTTTTAAATAAAACCAGATTTATAGGTGTTAAAAAATATCTCCTTAATCATTTTCTTCAGTCTTTTGGGAAACTTGCTGAGAAGTGATCTGATGAGCAAATTTTCTCACCAGTTTTATGTTAGTCTTCACTTCTTAAAGTTCTTGAATCAGCTACATCCTTCTTAAAATTTAACCTATTTTTTATTGGAATTTTCCCATGTTTTGCCTTGTTACGTTTTTAAAAAATGTGTGACTGTCCAACCAACATTTCTATAAATTACTTCAGAGCTGTTTTCTAGATGATTTTTGTAAATAAGGCAACAAGAGTGACCAGTGTGATGTTTTTAGATTTTTTTTTTTAATGAATATTTTTTAAGCAATAGGGTCTTGCTCTGTCACCCAGAATGGAATGCAGTGGCATGACCATAGCTCATGGCAGCCTTGAACTCCTGGGCTGAAGTGATCCTCCCGCCTCAGTCTTCTGAGGGGCTAGGACTATAGGTACTCACCACCATACACCAACAAATTTATGTTTTTGTAGAGACAGGGTCTTGCAATGTTGCCCAGGATGGTCTCAAACTCCTGGCTTTAAGTGATCCTCCTGTCTCAGCCTCCCAAGTAGCTGAGATTACAGGTGCAAACTACTATGTCCATGTCTTTATATATAAAGGTGCGAAGTTGTCCTTATATATTGGGACCACAGATTTAAACCTTTTGCTAAACAAACATATAAATGCTTTAATTTCAAAACCAGTAAAACTACAGACGGCAAGAGATTATAGTATCTTAGTATCTTAGAAGTTAAATGAAGAGATATTCTCAAAAACAAAGGGTGTTCCAGAGTAATAAATGACACAAATATTTCAATAAGGAAGATACAGTTAAAAATACACTCTGTTGGCAATTAAAAGGTCATCTGGATCTTGGTCACACATCCTTCACACCATTTCCCCTTGGATTATATTCCTTACTACCTTCAGATGCTAGTACAGTAACTCATCTATCCATAAGGTATACAGTGTTTATCAACTATATAATCCCTGGTGACAAGCTCTTGTGGTGGCGCCAGTAAGTACCAACGGATAGAAAAGGTGGAGTAAGAGAATAGTGCAGGGATGGGCCTATCAGTGGAATACCTTAGTTTTCTCCCGCTTGGGTTTACATGAATACATTAAAATCTACTGCATTACTATTTTTCTAACAGAGATTAAATATACAGAGTACATCTTGTGTATCACCTACAAATATTTAATTTACGGGTATATTTGTATTCATATCTACGCAAGTCTGTTATATGTAAAGCTCTTTTAATTGCTCAGGAAAGCATAAACCAATAACATGCTGTCTTTTCATTCTTTGCCTGAACTTGTAGTTACTTACCTCTGCACTCTTCACAGCTTTAAGAATATTCCCCACTGTATCAGTAAAGGTGTTACCCAGTATTCTACCCAATTTCTTGTACAAGGAACCCAAACATACCACAGCAGCACTGAAACAACATTTAAATTTTAAGTTAGTCACAGCTGCAAAAATAGGAATAAAAAAAATTAGAACAAGGATAATTATTGAAAAATTTCCCCCATTCTCTTGGTTTTCGTTTCATTTTCTTTGCATTATCCTTTGAAACACAACATTTTTAATTGTAATGAAGTCTCATCTATCTTTTGTCAGTTGTGCTTTCTGGTGCTTTATCTAAGAAATGCTGCCTAAGCCAAGGCCACAAAGATTTACCCCCATGTTTTTTCTTATGAGTTTTATAGTTGTAGCAGTTACACTTACATCTATGATCAATTTTGAGTTAATTTTTTCCATATGGTATGATAGAAGGGTCCAAATTCATTCTTTTGCATGTGGACATATAGTTATACTGGCATCATTTGTTGAAAAGTGACTATTTTAAATTTTACTTTGAAAGGATAAAATTTCCAAGAATCTATTCTGTGGTTAAATCCTAAGGCATGACACTTAACATGAATATGAAATAATTATACTTTCAATAATAAGGATGTATCAATCTGTGATTACTCTACTACTCAGCCCAAAGATTTCACACCCTCAAATTTGCTACAAAACAAAATTCTGCAAAATATTTCAACAGAACTAAGCTACATATATTAATCAAAAGACAAGCTTAAAGATAAAAATAAAAACAATATATAATGTTCTTATCAAGTTTGAAATCTGAAAACATTATGGGGGAACACATTTTGTTATAAAGTAAAAATTAGACCAACAAAAACTATAGAATTATGACATGGTGGCCAGGCGCGTTGGCTCACACCTGTAATCCCAGCACTTTGGGAGGCCGAAGCAGGTGGATCACTTGAGGTTGGGAGTTTGAGACCAGCCTGGCCAACATGATGAAACCCTGTATCTACTAAAAATACAAAAATTAGCTCAAAGTGCTGGCATGCGCCTGTAGTCCCAGCTCCTCAGGAGGCTAAGGCAGGAGAATCACTTGAACCCAGGAGGCGGAGGTTGCAGTGAGCCAAGATCATGCCACTGCCACTCCAGCCTGGGCAACACAGTGAGATTCCATCTCAGAAGAAAAAAAGAAACACTACATGGCTCATTGCCTTTTTAAAATTAACAGGTAATAAAATGAACCAAATCCTACAGAGAAAGAAACTAAGCTGTTCTTTCTAGGATCTTAGAAGAGTACTTTTCTATGTGAAATTTATTATCAATTTTTATAATTAAGAATGAATAAATTGTAAAGGATCCAAAAACATGAAGAATTTAAAATATCTTTCTTAAATACTCTACTAAAATTTTAGGAAGATGTTTTGAATCTCAAATCTAGACTTCAAATATGTCTAAAATATTTGTAGAAGAATTGTTTCTCATCAATCAATATGAAAAGTGTTAGTTTCTTTTTTAAGTTAGATTTTAAAAATGAGTAAAACTGAGTTTGCATTCAGTTACAAAGAAATTGTCAAGTACTATGGGTACTTCATAAAAATGATACAACAGGAAGTAATATTTTGTTTTCTGTTCTGTTTTAATGTTTCACTTACAGCTTAGTGGGAAGATAACTTGGAGAATCATCTTTGCTACGAATAAGATCATTACATTTATCGATTGTCTCATAAACGGAGAATGTGTCTCCAATACTATAAAGTATGGCTAGATTCTTAGCAAGGAGTTTGCGGGTAGGAGGCCCTGGGGAGCTATTCAACAAGGAGAGGAGCTGTTCAACAAGAGTCTTCTGTTTCTCCTTTACATCATTCTAGAAAGAAAGGTAACACAAAGACAATTCAAAGTCAATATAATTATATGTAATCCTGTAATATAATTTTTCTTTCATATTTTTAAGAACTAAAAAGGCCCTTGAAAAATACAAATTTATTTTGACTAGAAGTTACAAATTAAGTTGGCAGCGTGGTCATTATGCCAGACTAACAGGTAGTTTGTTGCCCTGCTAATAACTCCGAAAATCCCTCTAAAAATTCGGAACCACATTATACTATAATCTCTGTTAACAAATATAAGGGCTCTATTAATTCTAAATCTTTCTTCTTTTGTTTGAAAGGCAGAGCAGTTATATTATTTTTAATAGAGACAAGGTGATATGGTTTGGCTCTGTGTCCCCACCCAAATCTCATATTGAATAATTCCCACGTGTCAGGGGAAGGGCCTGCTAGGAGGTGAAAGGATCATGGGGGTGGATTTCCCCCATACTGTTCTTGTGACAGTGAGTGAGTTCTCACAAGATATGATGCTTTAAAAGTGTGTGACACTTCCCTCAAACCCTTCCTGCCACTATGTGAAGAAGGTCCTCACTCTCCCTTCGCCTTCTCTCATGATTGTAAGTTTCCTGAGGCCTCCCAGTCATGCTTCCTATTAAGCTTGCATAACTGTACATTAATTAAACCTCTTTTCTTCATAAATTACCCAGTCTCAGGTAGTTGTTTACAGCAGTGTGAGAACAGACTAATACACAACGTTGCACTATGCTCCCTGGGCTAGAGTGCAATGGCTATTCATAAGAGTGATCATAGTGCTGCACTCATTACAGTCTCAAATTCCTGAGCTCAAGCAATCCTCCTGCCTCAGCCCACCAAGTAACTGGGTCTACAAACATGCATCAGCATGCCCAAATCTGAGTTATTAAGCCTACATCTCCCCCATATATATCTGCATAAAGCAGTAACCTATAATCTATAACCAGAGCTGACCTTGTAATGGTTACGTATTTTATTCAGATCTGTTCCTAAGCGTAATGCAATTTTCTTTTTGCAAGCTTATGTATATAAATGTTAATAATGTTATTTCATTTCCCTTGTCTGCTACCTGAATAAGGAGTACACAGTATCATTACAAAGCTAACAGTATTCAGGTGCTCACTGAGGCCTAAAATTCCACAATAAACTATTTGTCAGTATATAGAAATTTGCCTTTTGTTAATTTTTTTCCCCAAATCTAGAAGTTGCTTTTTTTTCTTTCTCTCTTAAAGATCAGCAAACTTGTAAAATACTTGATAACTAGAGTCACATAGCTCCCTGTTGTCTCAGAACAAGAATGTGTTTAGAATGCTATTATTTTAAATTCACAAATAAAATGTCTTTTGTTAAATTCTAAATGTCTCCATGAATAGTGTTTTTGTACCACTTCTGCACTGCACAAAGTACTGTGATTATGTAAAAAAAAGTTCATATTTTTAGAAGATGTATGCTAGCAATAAAGTACCACCCTCAATGGCTTAGTAAATGAATCAACCAAACATGGGAAAATGTTATTAATTGCTGAATGTAGGTGAAGGGCATGAATGATCAGTTTTCCTTTTTTCTACTCATGTCATAGCTTTTAAGAGAGAATCTGTTTAACCACAGGCTCTTGAATTCATACACCTTAAGTCTTCATACCTTTTTAAAGTAAAACTCCCACTACATTGTTTAGCACTATACTATACCAGGGCTTTATGTACACAGAGGAACACAGACGCAGAGGATTATAGAAACAAAGTATAATAAAAAGTAGTTGTTGTTTCATATATTTTAAAAGTAATACCAAAAATATTAGCTAATTTTTCTGCTTTTCTGAATAGCGAAAACTTCTTATAATAGTGAAAATTCTTTTTTTTTTCTTTGAGACGGAGTTTCACTCATTACCCAGGCTGGAGTGCAATGGCGCGATCTCGGCTCACCGCAACCTCCGCCTCCCGGGTTCAAGCAATTCTCCTGCCTCAGCCTCCCAAGTGGCTGAGACTACAGGCATGCGCCACCACGCCCAGCTAATTTTTGTATTTTTAGTAGAGTCGGGGTTTCACCATGTTGACCAGGATGGTCTTGATCTCTTGACCTCGTGATCCACCCGCCTTGGCCTCCCAAAGTGCTGGGATTATAGGCGTGAGCCACCGTTCCCGGCCCTTAATAGTAAAAATTCTGAATGAAGGAACAAAAAATGTACTGTGTTTCATTAAGTTTTAACAAAGTCTTAACACTTTAAAGCTAAATTAGGTTATTCAGGAAAAAACTAGAAAAGCAAACCAAAGGAAGTAAACATGGGCACTTAAATAAAAAAACAGATGTTGTCATTTTACCCACCCTGCTGGTTGCTAACAACAGCTTCTCCAAATAGCTCAACCACTCAAAAATAAACTCTGCCTTCTGAACTTCACCTAGTTGATTGTATGCTTCTTCATTCAGCAATAAGCTATGAGCTAATTCCATTCCTTGCAGTAGTTCTCCTAGCTGGTCACAGTTCTTCTCATTAAACTTCAGTCAATATACCTAAGAATAAAAATCTGCAATACAGGAAAATAATGTATTTTAAAAGGGGAGTAAAAAGGAAGGCAATCATAATATTGGAAATCTTCCACAGTAAAGTAAAAACATAATTAAATGTATATATTTTTTATAACTGCTCTAGGGTGAATCTGGAAAAATCCTAATAATGTTCTAGTTAACTGACATAACATCCACCTTTGTATTCTCTACTCACGCAGACAGGTAAAATAGAGGAGCATTATTGGCATTGATATGCAAAATTCTGAAAATTTTAAGATTAGCTAGACTATTTATTCCATATTAGGTTTTCTTTGTAGTTTTAAATAACTTACTAAAATGGGTAATAGGTACACGTTAACAAATCACACCAAATATCCAGACCTTCTACTAGAATGCTAAAGCTTGCCATCTCTCTGGGCCTTTGCTTAGCTAGGTACACGCCCTGGTATTTACCTGGAGATCCAAAAGGGACTTAAGCCCATTAGCATCTGGTACCCCAGCCTAATAAAGGCACTGCTTGTAGTTTCAGGCTAGGAGTTTAGGAGAGCCCAATCTCAACTAGGCTTATCTGTGAAAGTCTTGTGAAAGCAAACTTTTCAAAATGGGTATTGTCCAGGAATTACAGCAATAAAGATCATAGCTGCTCTGACCTAGATCCAATGTAGCCTTAATTTTGTTGTAGCAAAAAATCAACAAAAGACACAGGGAAACATTATTGTCTTATTCATCAGCATCTCCTGTGTACACCTAAGTGCTGTTGCAGAGCACACGTAGCATATAAATTATGTATATACATATATATTCATGTTTACATATAAATTTATAAGATGGCATTCTGATTACTAGACAGAATTTTTTATTTTTAGGCGGCACCTGCTTTATTGCAACTTACTTTTCAAATGGTTAAGTAAATCACTCACTCAAACATAAAATATGGCAAAATGTTAACAGCGAAATATAGGTAGTGGGTATGTAAATGATCATTTCACTACTTTTCATTTTTTTGCATTTTAAAAAGCACCATAAAAAGTAGAAAAAAATTATTTAAGAAAAGAAATAAAACATAAATTGGCTATTAAAAAATACTACTTATAGGAGTAGCAGTTATCAGGAACATTAAAGAACATAGAAGGTACCATATACATACACAAAAGATGAGTATTCCAATTCACTAATGCACCTAAATAGAAACAAGTTAATTGGAATTTTATAGGAATACAGATAAAATGCTATTGCTAATTTAATTAAAATATTTAAAATACATATCTCGCATTTCCCTAAACAAATCTCATGCTTTTACAGAGAAGCCAGTAACCAAAGAAGTTATTAGAAAATTAGATGACAGGTCGGGCACGGTGTCTCATGCCTGTAATCCCAGCACTTTGGGAGGTCGAGGCAGGCGGATCATGAGGTCAAGAGACCGAGACCATCCTGGCCAACATGGTGAAACCCCATCTCTACTAAAAATACAGAATACCATGCTACTAAAAAATACCATGCCAGGTGTGGTGGCACGCGCCTGTGGTCCCAGCTACTTGAGAGGCTGAGGTGAAGAATCGCTTGAACCCAGGAGGTGGAGGTTGCAGTGAGCTGAGATTGCGCCACTGCACTCCAGCCTGGCGACAGCAAGACTCCGTCTCCAAAAAAAAAAAAGAAGAAAAGAAAATTAGATGACAGACATGGGAAAGGCTTTTCTTTTTTTTATGTTGTTCTCCAAGGGTTTACGTGTTTAAAATTACTTAAAAGTATCAGGTCATTATAATTATAATATAACTGAAAAGAGCCTCTTTAAAATATAGCAGTCACAAACTGGTTCCCTGCTGGTCAAGACTGCCTGCAATGCATTAGGACTAACATTTAAACATAAGAAGATTACACATAAAAATACGGGTCCAGGGCCAGGCACAGTGGCTCATACCTGTAATCCCAGCACTTCAGGGGGCTGAGGTAGGAGGATCACTTGAGTCTTGAATCCAGGAGTTTGACACCAGCCTGGACAACACAGAGAGACCTTGTCTTGACAAAAAGTCAAAAAATAAACTAGGCATGGTGGTGTGTGCCAGTAGTCTTAGCTACTTGTGAGACTGAGGTAGGAGGATCACTTGAGCCAGGGAGGTTGAGGCTTCAGTGAGCCATGACCACACCACTGCATTCCAGCCTGGTACAGAGAGAGACCCTGTCTCAAAATTTAAAAAAAGAAAAAATCTGGATCCAGTGCCATGTGCAGTGGCTCATTCCGGTAGTCCCAGTACTTTGAGAGGCCCAGGCAGAATTGCTGAGGCCAGGAATTTGAGACCAGCCTAGGTAACATGGTGGGAAACTGTCTCCCAAAAGAAAGGAAAGAAAGGGAAGAAAGGGAGAAAAAGAAAGAAAGAAACAAAGAAAGAGAGAGAAGGAAAGGAAAGGAAAGGAATGGAAAGGAAAGGAAAGGAAAGGAAAGGAAAGGAAAGGAAAGGAAAGGAAAGGAAAGGAAAGGAAAGGAAAGGAAGAGAGAGAGAAAGAAAATTTTAGGTCATTTTCAAAAATGTCACTTTTACAGAACAAAGAATATAAACAATGTGGCCAGGTGTGGTGGCTCACACCTGTAATCCCAGCACTTGGGAGGCCAAGGTAGGCAGGTGTTCAAGACCAGCCTGGGCAACCATGTGAAACCCCATCTCTACAAAAAATGCAAAAATTATCCAAGTATGGTGGTGTGCACCTGTGGTCACAGCTACTTGGGAGGCTGAGGCAGGAGAACCACTTGAGCCTGGAAGGAAGAGGTTGCAGGGAGCCAAGATCATGCCACTACACTCCAGCCTAGGAGACAGAGTGAGACCCTCTCTCGGGAAATAAAAAAAAAAAGAACTATAAACAATGCTGCTAAACATTCATTTTTACTGAAGCAACAAAAATTCTAGCTTGTTTTAAAAAACACTCCTTTCCTTTCTTAAATTATGAAAATGACCTAGCCAAAATACTCACAATTAAGGATAAAATTAATAACTGCTACAGAAATGATTTCTGGAAGAAACCTACTGAGTACACAGAAAATGAAAAGCAAGTTTGCACTTAGCATCTACGATTTTGGTGGGGGAGGAATAACCACAGTATCACAGAGAAAATTTCTTATTAAAACCAGGGCAAGTCAAAAACCTATCTTAAGAATCAAATTACCCTTTCTAGAAGTCATTAGGGCTGTTAAAGAGACATTTTTCCCCCCTCAGGCAGCAGCAATACTGTGGTGTAAAATGACCTATCAAGAAGAAAAATAGCTAATACAATGTGATAATAAATAATTCAGCAAAAAGCTTGAGATCATAAGCAGGGCAAAAAGTCATCTGTAATGCCCTCAATACATTCCTTACGTAAAATTACTCCTAAAGGAAGTAGATAATTCATACTGGTAATCTCACATCTAAACTCACAAGTCTAAAATGCACCTGAGAGCTCCACATATGCACTACCAATGTGATAAGCAAGGACATTTTGCAAACAGACGCTCCCACTCTTATCTGAAGTCTCACCTCAGGAAGATGGATACAAATTCAATGTTATCTGCTATGTTTTAACATAATCATAACCCTACATATACCTGAGGAATGCTTATTTTTCTAATTTTTCTCTTAGTTTCCCTTATGTTTCTGTTGACATTATAAGGTGATTTGTTTACTGCAAGTGAACATATATGTCAATATATTTAAACATATTTTTCAAAATATAGTTAGTTGCTACTTGAAAAAAGGATTTCATAAAACTGCTGCTCCAAATGTAATGCCAGCTATATTTAACAGAAGCAGCTAATATTTACTGACTACTTATTATAGTTTAAGCAGTACTCTAAATGTTTTACATTATTTTCTTGAATAATCTGCCAAACATCCATGAAGCAGCTATTTTTTATTAGCCCTATTTTACAGATGAGAACATTGAAGCACAGAGAAGCTAAGTAACTTTCTTAAGGTCACACAGAACCTGGATGTGCACTTAAACAATCTGACTTTAGATATATGTGTTTTAACCACAACATACTATGCTGCCACCCTTTCAGCCAATCAAGCCCCTCAAAAATGTGAGAAGCTAGGCCAGGCATGGTGGCTCACGCTCATAATCTCAGCACTTTGGGAGGCCGAGATGGGTGGGTCACCTGAGGTCAGGAGTTCGAGACCAGCCTGGCCAACATGGTGAAACCCCATCTCTAATAAAAATACAAAAAATTAGCCAGGCCTGGTGGCATGTGCCTGTATTCCCAGCTACTCAGGAACCCGGGAGGCACAGGTTGCAGTGAGCCGAGATCACCCCAATGCGCTCCACTGCACTCCAGCCTGGGTGACAAGAGCGAACCTCTGTCTCCAAAAAAAAGAGAAGTGGGGCTGGGCATAATGGCTCATACTTATAATCCTAGCACTTCAGGAGGACAAAGTGGGAGGGGTACTTGAGCCCACGAGTTCAACACCAGCCTGGGCACATGGTGAGACCCCCATCTCTACAAAAAATTTTAAAAATTAGCTGGGCATGGTGGTGCACACCTGCAGTTTCAGCTACTCAGGTGGCTGAGGTAGGAAGATCACTTGAGCCCAGAAGGTTGAGGCTACAGTGAGCCATGATCAAAAAACAAAAAAATCCAAAGCCAGTCATTTTTTAAAAACTCTCACTAGAGTTTAGAGATCTATTTCGGTAGAGATAGAAACATGTTGTACATAATTTGTGGATATATGGAACTCAAATAGTGTAATCAGGTTCCTTGGTGTAATAAATTTGTGAATCTTGCATTAAGACAAAGTTAAGGATTTTTACCTACAAGAGTTCTCAGGGTATTTAATTAAGTTAATGTATATTATGACTCTCCATGAATGCAATATAGTATGAAGTATTAGTCAAAATGCTGTTAGCACCTAGCAACTTCTAGACCTAAGCAAATTGTTCCAAGGAGAAATATTAATATATACTGTTATCATCACTTATTTTATATATATATATATATATATATGTAGTTTTTGTTTTTTGAGATGGAGTTTCACTCTTATTCTCTAGGCTGGAGCACAATGGTGCTATCTCGGCTCACTGCAACCTCCACCTTCTGGGTTCAAGCAATTCTCCTGTCTCAGCCTCCCAAGTAGCTGGGATTACAGGCATGTGCCACCATGCCCAGCTAATTTTGGATTTTTAGTAGAGATCGGGTTTCAACATGTTGGTCAAGCTGGTCTCAAACTCCTGACCTCAGGTGATCCACCCGTCTCGGCCTCCCAAAGTGCTGGAATTACAGGCGTGAGCCACCAAGCCCGGCCCTATTAATATATTTTTAAAAGGTTCACAAGATTGTTAATTCCATTACTTTACAGCCAAACATTATATGTGCTTACGCTAAAGCCAACAACTGAACTAAGTTATAAAGGTATTTAAATGCTTTTAGACTAGATATTTCTCTGGGCACTATTTGCTTCTTTCAAAACTGTCTGTGCTTTGTATATGATAGATATTCCTAGTTACTCAGTCACTACTTTCATCCACGAGGTCTTTTATATTGAGAAAAGTAGGCACTGTAAACTAGATCTAAGGTACCAAGGTAACATCAAAATTATGCTTTTCAAACTGGGGTAACTCCAGCAGTGCACCGACAGATTATGATGCATATTACTATGTTAGAGGTCAAATTTAGACTAGATGGTCAAATTTTACTTAAAGTTTTTCCTAGGCATTAATTTTTAACATTATATTAAAACAGATTTAATGCATAATAGAAGGCAAAATTAATAAAACACTTCAAGATAAAATGTGAGACTTCAAAGAAATTCTGAGAATGACAGTGCACTTCTAGACATCCTTTAACAAAAATCATTCCCTTCTGCTGATAATAACTAGTTTAATGGAAAATTTTAAGAACCACAAAGCTATGAGTAAGTTAAACTATATGAAACTGCCATTTTTATAGGTCAAAAAAGGCTGGCTTAACAATTTATGTGATTCAACTTAAGTACCAGTCTTCAAATATCAGACACAGCATATGTCTGTACTAATGTTTGTACTTTGCATAGTATTCTTTTCTTTCAGATGGCTCTGTATTAAGCCTAGTGACTTTATTAGCCTAGAGTAACAACTACGTATATCACTGACTACTAATAGAAAAAAGAACCAGCAGGTCACCAATATTCCAGGGTCAGAGTTTTCTTTTCTAAAGTAACTTACTCCAAAATCATCTCTAAGAGCAGTTAACAATTGTATTATCAGGCCAGGCATGGTGGCTCATGCCTGTAATCCCAGCACTTTGGGAAGCCAATGCTGGCAGATCACTTGAACCCAGGAGTTCAAGACCAACCTGGGCAACATGGCAAAACCCTGTGTCCACAAAATATACAAAAGTTAGTTGGGTGTGGTGGTGCATACCTGCAGTCCCAGCTGTTCGTGAGGCTGAGGTTGGAGGATCCCTTGAGACAGGGAGGCAGAGGTTGCAGTGGGCCAAGATCACAGGCCACCATTGCACTCCACCCTTGGCAAGGCTCTGACTCAAAACAAACAAAACTAACTGTATTATCAATAAGGGTTGGTTTTAATTCATCTGAAAATGAGTTAACTTCAATTTTATTTAGGCAAGTTAGTGTAAGCACCTCCAACAATGTCAACAAACAAAGATACAGGCTGCTGCTGATTATTCTGGTCCTGATAGAAAGTGTTAATATAATTTTCTCTCTCTAGAGTTTACAGATCAATTTTGGTAGAGATGGAAACATATGTTGAAATTTATTGGAAGAAAAAAGTATTCGTAATCTTCCCAGGCATTTTAGTTTCTTAAAATGATTACATCATTTCAAGGAGGGAAAAGGGAAAAATCACAAATAATCAAAGAGGACACTGGACACAAGATAAGATAGGTTTATTAAACAAAAAACCCAACTATCAAGAACTCCCACACTTCAAGAAACATAGATATATCCTAAAATCCAAACTTTTCCCCAAAATATAGTAATTAGCTTTAATCTAGAAGGAAGCTAAGATTATTCTACCCTGACCTCATATTTTCATTTGTGATTTAGGCTTTGCAAAATTATACATTACAAAAATAGGAACTCACAAGTTACACAGAGCATTAGGCCACACTTGAGATGTTGCTTAAAGAAGGCTGCCCTGGTATAAAGAAAATGAAGTCCTCTAGTCACAGTACTTTACGTATCTCTAGGCAGAATCCTAAAGTTGGTTTGCTGACACTTAACTTGTATACTTTACTAGTTTTACGGTAAATGGATAAGAAGCAAGTCATTTATAATGTTAGAGTTCTTTAACACAGTTACAACTTGGTAATATAAAATCTCGTCTGTAACATTTCCATCTTTGAATCTAAAATATCTTGCTTCCTTCTTTCTATATTAAAATATTTTAAAATTTGGCTAAAAAAAATCACTTCCCTGAGAAAACAGAAAAATCTTTGACAATGAAATTCAAACCTATTGTATTATTGTGTATGAACTTAACATTAGTCTTTTGAATTCTCTATAACAACTCTACAAGTAAACTGGCTATCAGTTAAAAATTTGAAATGTTAACAATATAATGACTTAAGCTCAATAGGAAATAATTTAGCTGAATGGTTCAAAACGGTATGTTAAACCTAAATATAAAAAATGCAAAAACTTTTACAGCCAATGCTGAGATTTTAGAAAAGCTGATAGTTTAATATGAACAGTGGCAGTACAAATGGTTCAACTTTTTTGGAAAAAAATATTATTTATCAGAGGTTATAGAAATATCAAAACCATTTGACAAAAACATCCAGCTTTTGAAAATTTATAAGAAAAAGGAAAATATGGCTGGATATGGTGGCTCATGCCTGTAATCCCAGCACTTTGGGAGGCCAAGGTGGGCGCATCATGAGGTCAGGAGTTCAAGACCATCCTGGCCAACATGGTGAAACACCGTCTCTATTAAAAACATAAAAATCAGCTAGGCATGGTGGCACACACCTGTAATCCCAGCTACTCGGGAAACTGAGGCAGGTGAATCGCTTGAACCCAGGAGGCGGAGGTTGCAGTGAGCCAAGATTGCGCCACTGCACTCCAGCCTGGTGACAGAGCCAGACTTCATCTCAAAAAAAGAAAGGAAAATATAAGTATAAAAGTATTAATTACAGCACTGTAATTCCAGTGAAAATTCAAAAGAACTTACAAGCCCAACACCAGAGAAATGGTTAAAGTTTGACATATTCAAAAGTATACTAGCCTGTCATGAAAACTACAAATGCACAGGAGTATAAAAGGCTTAATGGGGAAAAAAAAAAGCAAAGAAAACTACAAGTGCAGAAGTTTTACATGTTAAGATAAACCTTTAGTTAAAGCAGTGTTTACTGAGAGTACTTTGTGGAATACTGACAAAGAATGACAACATGTACTCTGTGGGAAGAGGGGGAAATACAAATTGAAACAGTTTTGGGAAATGCCACATTATCAGTTTTCTCCACCAGTTTCTCCATACATGTAACATGGTAATGTGCACTACGTACTGCCAAGAGGATGTGCAGATAAAGCATTTGATGTTTCTAAACATTTTTAACTATAGGCCTCTCCCCTACTCCCTATCTTTTTCTTTTTATCCCAGCCAAAAATCTCATAGAATTGGTGTACCATAGAACACAATCTTTGAAATACTAATCATTAAAGGCTAGTGTAGGTCAAAAAATTTAAATATTTCTTTTTTGTTCATACTATAAAATGATCTCTTTTTTTTTTTTTTAAAGACAGAGTCTCGTTCTGTTGTCCATGCTGAAGCGCAGTGGTGTGATCTCAGCTCACTGCAAGCTCTGTCTCCCAGGTTTAAGCTACTCTCATGCCTCAGCCTCCCAAGTAACTGTGATTACAGGTGTGTGCCACCACGCCTGGCTAATTTTTGTATTTTTAGTAAAGATGGGGTTTCACCATGTTGGCTAGACTGGTCTCGAACTCCTCGTCTCAAGTGATCCACCCGCCTTGGCCTCCCAAAGTGCTGGGATTACAGGCATAAGCCACTGTGCCTGGCCTGAAATGTTTACTATTAGTAGAAGGATATATAATGTCATACTTCTACTATCAATGACTATCAGTGTCATATTTCTACTTAAAAGAGGTCATTTCTGATTAATATTTTGGATCAAATTAGCTATATAAACAGAATTTTCTCATAAAGATGTAAATAAAGAAAGACGATGAGGCTGGGCGAGGTGACTCACGCCTGTAATCCCAGCACTTTGGGAGGCTGAGGTGGGTGGATCACCTGAGGTTGGGAGTCTGACACCAGCCTGACCAACATGGAGAAACCCGGTCTTTACTAAAAATACACAAGAGCTGGGCGTGGTGGTGCATGCCTGTAATCCCAGCTACTAAGGAGGCTGAGGCAGAAGAATCACTTGAACCAGGGAGGCGAAGGTTGTGGTAAGTGGAGATCACACCATTGCACTCCAGCCTAGGCAGCAAGAGTGAAACTCCATCTCAAAAAAAAGAAAGAGGGGAGAGGAGGGTAGGGGAAAGAGAAGAGAGAAGATGGCCGGGTGTGGTGGCTCACAACTCCTGTAGCACTTTGGGAAGGCTGAGGCAGGCGGATCAAGAGGTCAAGAGATCAAGACCATCCTGGCTAACATGGTGAAACCCCATCTCTACTAAAAATACAAAAATTACCATCCTGGTCAATGTGGTGAAACCTTGTCTCTACTAAAATACAAAAAAATTAGCTGGACGTGGTGGCATATGCCTGTAGTCCCAGCTACTCAGGAGGCTGAGGCAGGGGAATCGCTTGAACCCGGGAGGTAGAGGTTGCAGTGAGCTGAGATAGCACCACTGCACTCCAGCCTGGTGACAAGAGTGAGACTTCATCTCAAGAAAAAAAAAAAAAAGACAAATATACAAAGTTTTAACTTTGTATAATTAAGATTTATCAATTCACTTAAAAATTTGTGTTATTCTATACCGTGAAGTAACGTTCACATACACATTCTTTACAAACTAAAAATCACTTGTTACACTATACATTTTAAACTATGATTTCTGAAATTCCAAAGACGAATTCCCACAGTCAAATGAATCCATGTTTTCTTACTCATACCATAAAACCTAACTTACGACACACCCCAGGCACAGCACTAATACCTAATTTTAATATATAATGAAAACACATTCAGTGTACCAAGATGCCAAGAATATTGTCTGCAAACTTGGTAGGAACAGGAAGAATGCTGCCGCTTACCACTGCATAATACAAGGTAATAAGAACAGCAAATACACACCCCTCTAAGATCTGATGGGGAGTACATCCTATTAGGATAGAGAAGTCAGGGTGGAACAGGAAAAAATACAGGAGTTACCAAGACAAAGAATTTAACACCAGGACAAGAAATTTATAAATTGGGGTGAAAAAGGGTTACAGGTTGGGGACTGAATTTACTCTGCCTTCTTTTTGTTTTTCCAAAATACTGCATGTTACTGTGAGGAATGAGAAAAACGGCAGAAGCTGGATTCCATGATGGCGAGACGACCAGTGGGAGCCCCAATTGGACTATAACTGCTTCTAGCAATTCTCCTTCCAGATTACGAAATAGAACATGCCTGAAGTGTAAAAGGAAGTGTTCTGGGGAGTGAGGGGGGATAAGACTGAGTAGGAACCAACTTTAATACATCAGTGACAGAAAAATGAATATTTTTAGAAGATCTCCTTACTAAAACCTTTTACTTCACTATCTCATTTAATCCTCATAATACTGAAACTTAAGATATTATTATTCTCATTTTACATATAATGAGCTAAGAAATTCGTCCAAGGCTGAAATGCTATTTAAGTGGAAGAAGACAGTAATGTCCATGTCTGTCTAATGTTCACGTTCCTTCAACTACTTCATATAGTTTCTACAGTAATTACTGGTATTACTAATACAGCTATTGCCATAGTCGTTGAAACATTCAATCCTTCTAACTTTTGTTGTTCTTTCTCATCACTTCACTTTTATGTCTCCGGTACTTTGAGGATTTTTATCAGTGTTATGTCTTCCAGAGACATCAGCTTTCAGAGAGCCCTTTCTATCTAGACAGTAAATAAATAAGTACTAAAAGTATTAGTTTACACTTTGGCTACTCTTGACTCTTTTTATTATGTTTCATTCCACACACCAACGCTCCAACATCTACAGGGAAGGTAGATTTCGTTCTGGACCTTTAGGAATGCCAGAGGCAGATTTTAAATTAAGAGGTTTTACTTTTCTTGCATCTCCCACCACACCCTTCTGAAAGCTACTAGCTAGCAATCACACTACCTGGTCTCTAACTGCAATTCCAGTAACAGGAAGTAAAAAAACAGTCTACAGAGCAAGTTTCAGAACTCATGGATTCTACTGACATAAATCCATCAAAGCCTATTCATTCTTAGTTCTTAGACATGACTAATAATTCAGTTATCTGGATTCTAGATAGAGTAGAATAGAGAAACACATTAAAAGAGCAAACCCACTGAAAGCAATAAGCTAACAGATGGAAGAGACAAATATTTAATACAGATATTTTTAAAAGCAGAGCAATATCAGGCTACTTAATACAGGAGCAAAGGGTGTAAGATGCCATTATTCCTCCAGCACATCAGGATTTATAGGAGAGGCCAGAAATTCTTGCTCCATTTTCAAAATGAGTCAATCCTTATATCTGCTGCATGTGCAATCTGCTACCTAGGACTCCCAAGTTCAGCCATTAGACTCTACCGGCTTCAGAATCCTCCTTTTAAAACCCCTCCTCTAATTGTTCATGTCTCTTAACATCCCAGTTAGAATTCACAGACTCACCCTTAATCCACATTACGGTCTAATGTCCTGGCTCTTCCTTATGGTTCCTACTTTTAATTCATAACCTAACTCATAAAATTTAGCTACCTAACCTAAAATTTAGCTAAATTTCTAACCTCTTGGAGCCTTACCCGAGGGCTTTTCTTGGCAGGTACTGCTTCGTACTCCCTGCCAGATGTCCAGCTAGGCTCTTAACTTTGCGAGTACAGATCCCTGGAATAACTGCATATTATTCTGCCTTCTGACTGCCACTTTCATGTCCTACCCATGGAATACAGTAGACATACCATCTATTACATCAAATCCCCACATCTGTCTGGGACAGCACTCTGTAAATCAAACTAACTGATTATTTCTGCAGCAAAAGATAGGAAGATTCATATTCACATAAGATAGGATAAATAATAACTGTAAATACCTTTGCATCAGTTCAGGCCATGTTTTGGTACCAAATGAGTTAAGAAAAAACTTTTCAGAGTCTTTTAGAAAAACTTTTCTAGAATTAGGACTAAGGGATTTTATACATGTATATCTGCTTTACTTTTTTCTGATTTCCTCACAAAATATTTTTTTTAAGAGTTTTGGTGATTCAATGGGTAACTTCAGTTTTCTGGTAATTTTATTTACATAAAAAAGACATTAGTATTTCTTTTGAGTAAGGCATTATTTTGTTTACACACACATAAATTGCATATATTAAACATTCAGAAACCACCAAATGCAACGGAAAAGTATATAAATGCTATTGCATATTTACTTATTGAGAAGCATTACTTGGGCAATAAAGGACAACTAAGTTACTGAAAAAATACGTACATAAAACAATTTAGTAAAATTAGCACCATACTATTTTTTTTTTATCTTTTATCTTTTTTTTTTTTGAGGTAGGGTCTCACTCTGTCACCCAGGCTGGAGTGCAGTGGCAGGATCTCAGCTCACTGCAACTTTCAACTCATGGGTTCAAGTGATTCTTCCACATCATCCTCCCAAATAGCTGCGACTCCAGGTGTACACCACCACATCTGGCTACTTTTTGTATTTTTTAGTAGATACGGGGTTTCACCATGTTGGCCAGGCTGGTCTCGAACCCCTGACCTTAAGTGATCTGGCTGCCTTGGCCTCCCAAAATGCTAAGATTACAGGCACGGGCCACCACAGCTGGCTGATGGTTTTAAGATTAGCAAAAGTATATGTACAGCTTAAAATATTTAAAACTATCACCTTCTCCAAATTTTCCTTCATTTTTGTCACACAACCAGCTCTAATTTCTTAGGCAGATAACTAATATAGTGCTTTAATATGGCTATATTATGCTTTTTTTCTAGAAATAAGTATCTTTGTGTTGTTACTATTTTTTTTTTTTTGAGACGGAGTCTCCTCCATTGCCAGGTAGGAGTGCAGTGGCCCAATCTTGGCTCACTGCAAACTCTGCCTCCCGGGTTCAAGCAATTTTCCTGTCTCAGCCTCCAGAGTATCTTGGAATACAGGTGTGTGCCACTGTGCCCAGCCCAGCTAATTTTTTTTTTTGAGACAGATTCTCGCTCTGTCACCCAGGCTGGAGTAGTGGCACAATCTAAGCTCACTGCACCTTCTGCCTCCTGGGTTCAAGCGATCCTCCTGTCTCAGCATCCTGAGTAGCTGGGATTACAGGTGTGCACCACCACACCTGGCTAATTTTTGTATATTTAGTAGAGACGGGGTTTCACCATGTTGGCCAGGATGGTCTCAATCTCTTGACCTTGTGATGCACCTGCCTTGGCCTCCAAAAGTGCTGGGATTATAGGCCTGAGCCACCGTACCCAGTCAGTGTTGTTACTATTCAAAAAAAAAAAAAAAAAAAAGCCCAAGCATGAGTCTGGATATATACTCCAATTTCAATCTGTTAGGTATCTGTTTAAAAAGTTCTAACGTTCCATTTGGTTCTCACTGTAAACATGTTTGATTTCTTGTTCAGTTACACTTCCAATAATATTCTGTCTAAGCTTATGACCAACTAGGAACCACTAGATTTATCACTAGATTCCGGTTTAGGAAACGGTTTTGAGGCCAGATGAGATCACATCTGCAATCCCAGCCCTTTGGGAGGCTGAGGTGAGGAGATTCCTTGAGTCCAGGAGTTGAAGACCAGCCTGGGCAACATAGCAAAACTGCATCTCTACAAAAAATACAAAATATTAACTGGAAATGGTGGCATGTGTCTGTGGTCCCAGCTACTCAGAGGCTGAGGTGGAAGGATCGCTTGACTTCACTCCAGTGACCCTGTCTCAAAAAAAAAAAAACTGCTTTGAGTAAAGGTACCTCACTGCTGCTTATGATAAAGCCCATGAATGACATAGTAAAAAGAGAGAAGTTTACTAAACAAAAAAAATTTCCCATAACTGATCTAAATGAAAACTGAAAATTAGAGAGTTGCTAGAGAAACATATAAAAACTCTTCCTCTTTGTAATAGGATTACAAAAGGCTAGCGTTGCTGAAATTATAAAACTTTATACTAGGTAAGGGAGCAGAAAAACTACTCCCCTCCTCTGTCATTACACACTGCAGCTCTAGAAGCATTTATGAATCCTACAATTACGTGACATTATAATGAGAAAACAAGATTAGGAATTAAAACTGAGGCTGTGCACCTTTGGGAGGCCAAGGCAGGGGGATCACCTGCGGTCAGGAGTTTGAGACCAGCCTGGCCAACATGGTGAAGCTCTGTCTTAACTAAAAATACAAAAATTAGTCGGGTGTGATAGCGTGTGCCTGTATTCCCAGCTACGCGGGAGGCTGAGGCAGAAGAATCACATGAACCCGGAGGTGGAGACTGCAAGTGAGCCAAGATCATGCCACTACACTATAGCCTGGGTGGCAGAGCAAGACCCTGTCTCAAAAAAAAATAAAAATAAAAGAATTAAAACCGAACTTAACCTATTTCCTCCTACAAAAGATTTAGTGTTTAAGCATTTAGAGTTCTAGATCAGGGGTCCACTAATTTTTTTCTGTAAAGGACCAGACAACAAATAAACTTTAGGCTTTGGGAGCCTCTATCACAACTACTCAAAAACAACACCTGAACAGCCATAAACGAAGGAGCATTGTTGTGTTCAATAAAACTTTTATAAAGCTGCCAGCAGTGTAGATTTGACACATAGGCTGCAGATTGCTAAGCACTATTCTAATTCAAAAATTTAACACTAGAACTAGACAAGGGATTTAATTAAGTGACACAGGCAAGTCTTTACTAATTTTTTTGGCCTCAGTTAATTGATTTCTCAAATGAGATTTATTAACAGTTTCTCAATGTCTCCTGAAAAAGTAGAAGTGTTATTTATATGAGGACTGTGGTCTCATTAAAGGATTGTTCAAACTCTTCAATTACACTGTGAGATCATTAATGAACCAGGAGACTGAATACAGCTTTTTTTTAAAAAATGCAGACGTCGTTAAACTGCCTAACCAGGATTTAGAATAAAATAATTTTAGAATTTAAAAAATCCAGAATTTAACCCTTATGTTACTCATAGTTAAGAAAGATTATTCTACACTGCCTCAACTTTTTTGAAATAAAGCAGGAAGAAAGGTAAGTGCATTAGTTACAAACAAGTAAAAAGTAATTTTTCTGTACAGAATATATTCATTAGTTTAATGTAGTTAATTGTAATTAATCATTTAAGAATTAAAAAGGTACCTTGGAGTCATGTATTTTCTGTGACTAAAGTCAGATACAACGATTAAAAAAAGAAAGAGAAAAAGTAACCTAATATAACATCCACAAATAGTGGAGGGAACTTAAGCAAGAATTCATGTTTCCTGACTTTCAGGAGTCTTTTCCTATTCTATAGTTTATACAGGTAAAACAACTGCATTCCAAGGCATAACAAATTCATACTCCAGTATTCTCCAACTGTCACTATTCTTACATTTTAAATCCTGCCTGCTTACCACTTAAGCGGAAAAAAAAGTCAGTGGTATTAAAATGTAACACAAATCTCGGCGTCCATGCTTTTATCTAAAATCACGTTGTCAAAGACATACTTTCTAAAATGTTTGGAAGATGAAACAAAATTCTCCTCTCCCCATCCATCTAATGCTTAACTACACTTCTGCTTTCCCTACAACTTAAGTAATTTCACTGAGTATTTTCGCTGGAAGTTCTTAACTGTACTTGTGGGCCCCTTTATTTCTCCTTAAACTTTTAACATCTCTTTCAGGCTGTAAATTCCTTAAGGGTGTCTAGCACAAAAAAGGAGCTGAATATGTGTTCAATAAATGAATGCACATAAAAACAATGGATAATTATGACCTTTAACATAGGGGTTCAAGCCTTTTTACTGTTATCTGACTTGACAGTCAAGAAAATTATCCTAACTTGCCAGAGGTATCCATTACTGTGATAAACAAGCGCTATAAAACACTTCATAAAGTTTCTAAAGACTTTATAATCACTTGAAATAACGCCGTGTTGGCCGAGAGTACGGTGAAAGAAAATGTTTCACCACGCTAAGCAAATGCTACCCCAGCAAAAGCTCTCTTTCCTGGCGAGAACTAAAATAGTTCTTCACTTAGAAGGCAAATATCCACACTCTCCACAGCTCCCTTCTGGGAGGGAACTCCTTGAGGGTTCTCGCAGAAAACAAACGGGCCTCTGAGGAAGCTCGCCCAAAGGCCAGGCCGGGGCCCCGTTCCTCGTTGACCACTGGCGGCGCAGCGGACGCCCCAGGGCGGGTCCCGGGACCCGCGCGCGGGCTAGGCGGGCTCCGACCTCCTGACCTTTCCCACACGCCCGGCGTCCCCGGCTCCGACTGGCCGGAGTCCACGCCTACCTGTTGTGCTCAGGTGAAGCCAGACTCCTGGAGCCCAGGACAGAGGAGGACGGACCGCACTGCCCATCGGCTGACCCAACGCCCCAGTCAGCCCCTCCTCGGCAGGCTCCGGCCCTTGGGGCCAGGACACCTAGCCGCTCGACCAGTTCCCCCACCGGCTTCTTTCGCGATTACATCGCTGTCGTGACCACTCTCGGGATCCCAGAGCGCTCAACTCACATTGCTGGCCCCGGTGCGTCCTCCCTCCCAGCTAACAGGCAGTCCAGACACCGCCCCCTCGCGCCCGGAGCTGCCCTCGCTCTGTGGATACCCGACTGCTTGCCTTTCGGGGAGGGAGGGGTCCTCCTCAGCTCAGCGCCCGTCCGGGTTCCGCCACATTACCGGCTGCTCCGCTAACCCCAGCAGAGTCTGCACTTGCCGGCGGCGGCGACAGCGAGGCAGTGAGCTGGGAGGGGCGCGCGCGGGGCGTGGCCGGAAAGCTCGCAGCGGCGAGCACGGCGGGAGCTAGCGATTGGGAGCGCGCCCTGCGCCACGCCGCTGGTCCAAGGCCCCGCCAGCTGGCCGCAGAGCCATCGAGCGCCCACTCTGGCAGGCGTAACTGCTTCACCGTCGAAAAAACGATGGAGACAGCGGCCCACGTTAGGATTAGGACAGCGGTTTTTCAGTCCGGCGATTCCGGCCACAGCTATTTTTGTCTGTTTTTATCGCAAGCCAGAGTCCTTGGGTGCAGCTCCGGGACATCTAAAGGGTCTGGAGAAATTCAGGCGGGGCCAGTGCTGTGGGTGTAGATGGTGTACTGTTAGACGTGGAAGGGACCCTAGAGAGCCTTGACTCTGAGGACTGAGGTAAAGTGACTTGCTCAAGGTCACATACTAAGTCAATGGCAGAACTGAGACTAACAGCTTCTTAGCTCGAGTCCTGTGCGTTTTCCCACTACACTCAGCGTTTTGAATGTCATTTTTCAAGTTTTATTTTGAATCAATGTCCAGCTTACAAAAAGGTTGCAAGTATAATACAAAGACCTTTTTTCCCCTGAATTGAGATTTAAATTGCTAACCCCATGCCACATTGTCCCTAAGTAACTTCTACATAATCACATTGTAACCACCAAAATCAAAACATTTATGTAACTCAGGGTTTTGCCAATTGTCCCAATAATGTTCTTTATGGTAGAAGATTCTGTTCAGAATCAAGCATTGTATTTACTTACCATGTATCTTTCCCACTCTTCAATCTGGAACGGGAACTCTTAGTCTTGCCTTGACTTTCATATTATTGACACTTTAAAAGATTCCTGGCCAGTTATTTTTGTAGAATGGCCTTCACTTTGGGTCTGTCTGATACTTACTCATGATTACATTCAGCTAGGTATGACAGGACTCCAGAAATGTTGCTGCTTTCTTCTTGTTGCACCCTATCAGGTGGCACAATTTTAACTTCTCTCATTACTGATGTTTAATAAGGTAGTGTCTGTTAGCCTTCTCCAGTGTAGTTACTTTTTTCCCCCTTTGTAAATTAATGAGTATTTTATGAGGGAGACTCTGAAACTCTCCTTTCAAGAAATTTGTAAATATCTTGTTCTCATTAAGTCTTCAATTAATGTATTTATATTAGTATGGATCCACAGGTTTCTATTTTGTTAAATGAGTTATAATCTCCTTCTTTCTCTCTTTTCTCATTTTTTTTTGTTTTTCTTAAGACAGGGCCTCCTTTGATGCCCAGGCTGGACTAAGTGGCTATTCACATGTCAATGGTGCAATCATGGCGCACACTACAGCGTTGACCTTCTTGGCTCACGCAATCCTTCTGCCTCAGCCTCCCAAGTAAGTAGCTTGGACTACAGGTATGCACACCACCTATACCCAGCCAATATTCTGTCTCTATTATTATTTATTTTGATACTGAATTATCCCAAGTTTGGTGGGTAGGGATCCCATTCATTCTAGCTTCTGTGATGTGTGTGTATTTTTTTTTTTGAGACAAGAAGACATGGTCCCACATTCATTCTAGCTTCTGTGATTTCTGTGTGTGTGTGTTTTGAGACAAAAAGACAAGGTCTCGTGCTCGCTTCGGCAGCACATATACTAAAATTGGAACGATACAGAAAATATTAGCATGGCCCCTGCGCAAGGATGACATGCAAATTTGTGGAGCGTTCCATATTTTTCACACTGGGGTCTGTTGGGGGGACTAGGGGAGGGACAGCAAGGGGTAGGGAGTTGAGGAGGGATAACATGGGGAAAAATGCCAGATATAGGTGATGGGGATGGAGGCAGCAAACCACATTGCCATGTATGTACCTATGCAACAATCCTACATGCTCTTCACATGTACCCCAGAACCTAAAGTGCAATTATGTGTATATATATATGGTCTTGTGCTCGCTTCGGCAACACACACACACACACACACACACACACACACACACACACATATATATGAAAACAAGGTCTCACTTTGTCACCCAGGCTGGAGTGCAGTGGTCTGATCATGGCTCACTGCGGCCTCAACCTCCTGGGCTCAGGTGATTCTCCCACCTCAGCCTCTCGAGTAGCAGGGACAATGGGTGCGCTACTATGCCTGACTAATATTTTTGTATCTTTGTTTTTGTAGAGACAAGGTTTTACCATGCTGCCCAGGCTGGTCTTGAACTCCTGGGCTCAAGCTATCCACCTGCCTCGGCCTCCCAAAGTGCTGGGATTACAGGTGTGAGCCACTATACTGGCTTTAAATTCTGTAAACATTTGATTGTAAAATATTTTTAAAATACAGAATAATTAAAAGAGCTTTAAATACCATATACACATTGTCCAGATTCAACATTAACAGGTTACTATTCTGTGCCCTTTTGATACCTCCCCATCATTCTTCCAATTAGATGTTTCAGGCTCATCCTGTTCCAGCCTTGGATGTAACCATTTATGCAGGAGCCCTGATTCCTTATAGTGGCAAATGGTATTTAGCACTAGGTATGCTCACTGCTCTTAAGGTATCCATAGTCCAGGCTGTCTCAGTGGATGCAGTTGGGGAATATTTTTATACATTCATACACATACACAGCAAATCTTTATATATATCCTTACACACATATTTACAGCTATACTTGTCTAACAACATATATTGAAAAATCATGTGTTCATAGTAAAACCTTGAATCCAGCATTATACAGTTCATTCTAGTTTCTGCTCTTCCACATTTATAACTACTTTCTCCTACAGAGAGAAGCCTGGCTCCCATTATGCTTGAGATATTTACTTATTTGAATAACCCTGCTGTATGTGAGAATCACCCATAGCTGCCATCTCTTCCTTTGGAGGATACTGCCCTTACCCCACTAAGGTTCTGAAAGCCCCAAATTAGCCATCTCAAGCCCCACTCTCATCTTTCTTTCGTTACCATTACTCCCACACCCTGTGATCATGCCTAGCTTATAAACCCTACCCACCCTGCTCAGACCCAAACATCCCATGCCACATCCCCCTTACCTCACTTTATATAGATTAGATACACACACACTATATACGTTAGTTATATATTATATATTTTCTACAGCACCCTATATACACATTCATACATCTAATATATAGCTTAGTTATATATTTATTATATATTTTTATAAAATCTTATATATATACACTATGTTATATATAACATATATTTGTTGTATATATTATTTATAGTACCCAAAACATGTATCATATATATATAGTGTGTGTATGTCATATATATGTATATATATATAGTGTGTATATATACAGTATATGTATAGGTAAAGAATAGTATGCAAGATATATATTGTATGCATGTATATAGGGTATTGTAAAGTACCCTAAAAAAGGAACAAGACCATTACAGGATTCTGAAGGAGAGAACAATTACTGTGAAGTACAGTTGGGAGGCTCATGAAGGGTTTAAAGAAAGAGATGACATTTAAAGTGGGCTTTGAAGGACACATAAGGATGGATGAGTAGGATATATACCATTAGATATGGAAAAAACTCTGGAAAATAGTTTCAGCAGGCTCAAAGCAGAGAAAGAAATTCATTTTGCCTGAGTATGTGGTATAAGAATAACAACATTAGAATTTCAGAGTTAGAAGGGATATTATGTATCATTGAGTCCAACCACTAGTTTTACAAAAGATTCAAAGATGGCTCCATACTTTAAGCTAAGTGACTAAGAGAATGAAATTAGAAGGTGGAATTTGGAGGGGAAAATAATGAGTTTAATTTTAAACATGTCACATTTGAGGTGACAGTAAGGCATCCAAGGGGAAATGAGGGACTACAGCTTAGAAGAGGGGTCAGAGCTAGTGAAGAGGGGTCAGAACTAGAGAAGTAGAATCCAAATTTTTCCACCTGGTGCTGA
The DNA here is from genome assembly GCA_963573385.1 of Cacajao melanocephalus. NCBI lineage: Eukaryota > Metazoa > Chordata > Mammalia > Primates > Pitheciidae > Cacajao > Cacajao melanocephalus. The sequence continues at coordinate 128,406 of CAUYLG010025236.1, forward strand.
CAACTGACATAATGAAAGAGAAAAAAATGAGAAAAAATAAGGGCAGCATAGACACCAATGTTATTATCTTAACCAAATGGAAATGTGTCCCACTGTTCAACTACTATTATACTTTGATTATACTTTGTTTAATTTTAAACTGAAATTTTGAGTCGCAATAAAGAAGCTGTACTATAGGTAACAGAAAGAACATAGCTTTGGAATTGGTGACTTGCATTCAAATTCTAATTACACCACTTAGTAAGCATGACCTAGGGAAAATCACTTCATATTCTGAAGCTCAATTTCCTCACTCATAACATGAGAATACCATCTCCTTCCCTGAGGTGTTCTGAGGATTTGAGATATAATATATAACTAGCATGTTTTCCACTGTCAAATGATAGCTAGAATTATTAGACACTTACCTTAACTCCCCACTCCCAACTTACTCCAGCTGGTGAATGCATCACAAATATCTGATGAACATACAGAAGGTGCTCATCAGATACTTGAAGAAGGAATGGAGAATTTGATATACTTCCCACTTATTTTATACTAATCACTATAAAGCATTATACTGCATTTTCTAGGCTTTGTATAACAGAAAAATTTTCTCACCAATAAATGAAACATTCTTAGAAGGATAACAGTTGGTATTTTAATGGTATATGTAAAAACAATGAAGCAATCCAGTGATTACTCATTTAACTTGCTATGTGATATCCTGCTGCAATTTATTGTTCAAATATAACCAATTTAATGATTTTAGGTTCCAAATAGCATACATTTGGGAAACTGAAAACAATAGATTACCTTTCAGATTACTTCTATTTCTGAAATTGTAAAATTCAATGATGGTAGAACAATATTACTCCAACAATGGAATTCTAGTGTACCCATGGAACTCTAGGGCCCTCCTCTTGATTGTACCCCTCAAGAGGTTAATAGGAGTTCCTTTAAAAAAAACATTCTTAAATAAGTTTGAGAAGTACTATTTATTAATATAGCCATTTCTTGAAGAGTCAGTATGTATATTAGTGGGCTGCATTTGATGCAATGTTTCACAAACTTATTTGGAATATAATATCTTGAAAAAAAAAAAAAAAAGGAATGGATATTGGCCAGGTACAGAGGCTCATGCCTGTAATCTCAGCACTTTGGGAGGCTGAGGTGGGTAGATCACCTGAGGTCAGGAGTTTGAGACCATCCTGGCCAACATGGTGAAACCCCATCTCTACTAAAAATACAAAAATTAGCCGGGCACGGTAGCATGCATCTGTAGTCCCAGCTACTCAGGAGGCTGAGGCAGGAGAATCACTTGAATCAGGGAGGCAGAGGTTGCAGTGAGCCCAGATGGCACCACTGCACTTCAACCTGGGTGACAGAGCGAGACTCTGTCTCAAACAAACAAAAAGAATGCATATTAAAAACTTTTAGAACTAATATCCTGGGATCAGACTTTGGAAAATGCAGCTCTGGAAGTTTGTTATTAGTGATCTACTCCAGTCATACCAGGTTGCTCAATGTTGATGGAACCACTGAGGAGACTAGGGTTTACATTTGGCAAGCCCATGTCACAAAACTCATGGGTTGGGCACAGCTTCCACTCCGTTGATTTCAATGTGATCTGAAGCCTGAGATGACAGTGATACCCTACTCTAACAAAAGATCTGTGGCCCTTTGTGATACAGTTTTCCCCTTTGTGGTCTATCAAGCATTATTTCTCAATATACTGCTGAGCTTGCTGTAATCTGTGACAGCTTTTAGCACTAAATTTCTAATGAGAACTTTTGGCAATGGGTAGGATTTCCCCCAGTAGCAAACTACCACTATAAATATTCAGTTCAAGAAGTGCTTAAAAACAGAGTAGCAAGATCTTCACCTATGATGGCAGGTAAGAGCAGGCCATTTAATCTGGAAGGAAGCTGTTAAACTCAGGACTGGCGCTTCTAAGCAGGAATACTTAACAAAGGTAGATCTGCAACTATGTATTTGATAACATTTGACAGTAGAAATGACTGCAATTGTGTTCATACCTAATAAGGACTCCAAAGGTCCCTCCCAAATCCTCATTCTCTGATCAGATGAAGAAATATAGTGCTTTACATGTGCATAAACTTTATGGTTTTGTTCCAAACTTGCTGTAATATTTTATAAGAAAGCCACTTAACCTCTTTGGGCTGTGTTTTCCTCCCATGGAAAATAAGCATGTTGTATTAGGGGGTCTTTTAGGGGTTATCCTCTGATTTTATCTTTTTGTTGTTGTTGTTTGTCTTAGTTATCCTCTGATTTTATGAGAATCATTCTTCTGGTTTTCATAAAAAAGGGAAAGAGACTTCAGGAAGCCAGTGTTAAGATGCTGTAACCTGGGGTGGCAGAGAAAACCCTGTATATCTCCTCTGGCTATTGTTTTAATATAGTTTTCACCTTGGAAGGCAGGAAGGATGTGACCCTGAAGGAGTGAGCAGCAGGACAGGAAGGTTCCAATGGAGAGGGGGAGGATCAGGCAGCAACACACCTGCAGTGGCCAGGGACAGCAGGCTCTGGATACTGGGATCCGCAGCAGACTTCAAGAAGTGGGAAGGAGGTATTTGTGGGGAATCAATAAAAGTGGAGCTAAAAGGAATTAAAGTCCTTGGTCTGCTTGTCCATGTTCCCCTGCCAGAAAGTCCCTGATGGGAACCACAGGAAACACTATCATAAGCCAAATTAATCACAAAGTTAATCTATCAAGGTGAAGAAGCAAAAGTTAATGACCTTCCAGCTCAGTTCTAAAAATGAGCCAAAACCTGGAGAATGGGATAGGTCAAGCCAGAGCTAGAACTGAGGAGGAGGGCCATGTTAAATTAAATATTACACAAACCCTCAACTTCTGCCGCAAGCTCTTTAGTAAAGTCAACTGTTTACATGCTAACAGGTAACTTAAGAAAGTCAGTTAGTGCTTTCATTCAGGAATGCTTCATTCTTTAGGAGTAGCATATAAGCCCCCCCCCCACCCCCGCCCCACAGAAATGCTATTCACCAGTTGGAAATATATTTGATATGAAAACTAATGATGGATGATCATCTACTTAAAAGGTAAATGTCAGACTAGTAATCATACAAGATAACATTAAGACCCAAATAATTTGTAATAAGATTCATAATTTAAGATTATTTGTCTAATTCAAGAAATTGAACTTACCCAGCAAAATGGCGCTACATGGTTGATAAATAGTATTCTTGCTGAATTATTTTATATATAACTATATACATATTATAAAAATATCTATAGAAATTATCATCAGTTACTATGTTTATGTATTGTAGATCTATTATTATCTTCTTTGGGATATATTATTCTTGAAGCAAATTCTAATAAAAATTAGTTTATATAGGCTGGGCGTGGTGGCTCATGCTTATAATCCCAATACTTTAGGAGACCGAGGCGGGTGGATCATGAGGTCAGGAGTTCGAGACCAGCCTGGCTAACACAGTGAAACCCTGTCTCTAAAAAAAAAAAAAAATTAGTTCATATATTGAACTTCTTGTTTAGCTACCAACTTAAAGGAGAAAACCTTATCTAGATGCAAATATTTAACTGGCCAGTATGAACAATAGCTAGAAATTAAATTACCCATGTAATATGGTTAAGGTAATCAGTGGAGCCAGAGTCATAGATCAGGAAGAAAAAGAAAAATGTTAATAATATGGAATAGAATTATATACTCTTGAATTCAATTTGCCAGCCTACAAGCATTCACAGACCAGAGCACAAATCTACTTATAAACCATACTTGCTTATCCTAATAATATTTTATTGACTTACACATTTTCTCCTGTTGTTTGCTTCCTTTCCCTTATATTGTCTGAAGCCAAAATCAAGAAAAGACATTTTTTAAAATATATGATAAAATATTAACTTTTTAAAAAGCAAAATATTAGATTCCTTTATGCTAATTGAACTATATTAAAATATGTATATGGTTATGAACAATTATGAGAATAAATAAAAATGAAATAATTATATTTGAATCATGAGATTAGTAGCTCTTTTACCTTTTCAATTTTTGTAATTATTATACTGCTTTTTTTACAAAAAGAAAATGGGCAAAACATTTTTTAAAGTGTTTTTGTAATTTCCTGATGCAATTTTTCCTCCTTTGGAAAGGTACTTGACACATAGTAAGTGCTCAATGTAAACTTGTTGAGTAAGTATACAAAATGGCAACTAAAATTGCTGGCAGATTTCCTTTAGGGAGAAACCAAATGATGGCACTGGTCATGGTTAAGTAAGGATAAAATAAGTCAAGATTTACTCATCCACCTGGCCAGGGGCCTCTAATTGCCTATCCTTGCTTCTTTGAGCTGGAATTAGAGATTTATTAGGAGATTTTAGTGTCTGTGGGGATACTTCTTAGAGCAAGAAGAGAGCTATTAAACATGCTGCTGGGTTCTTAGATATAACACCTAAAACACAAGCAACTAAAGAGGAAAAAAAATGATAAATTTGACATCATCAAAATTCAAAACATTTGTAATTCAAAGGACATTATCAAAAAAATTAAAAGATAACCCATAAAACAGAATAAAATAATTTCAATATTTATTAGATGAGTCTAATACCGAGAATATAGAAATAACTCTTTTTTGTTGTTGTTCTGTCACCCAGGCTGGAGTGCAGTGGCAGGATCTTAGCTCACTACAACCTCTGCCTCTTGGATTCAAGCCATTCTCCTGCCTCAGCCTCACAAGTAGCTGGGATTTCAGGCGCCTGCCACCACGCCCAGCTAATTTTTGTATTTTTAGTAGAGACAGGGTTTCACCATGTTGGCCAGGCTGGTCTAAAACTCCTGACCTCAAGTGATCTGCCCTCCTCGGCCTCCCAAAGTGTTGGGATTACAGGTGTGAGCTACAACACCCAGCCTGAGAGAACTCTATTTATTTATTTATTAAGAGATAAGGTCTCATTCTGCCACCCAGGCTGTAGTATAGTAGTGCAATCATAACTCACTACAGCCTCAAACTCTTGGGCTCAAAGGATTCTCCCAGTTGAGCCTCCTGAATAGCTGGGACTACAGGTGCATGCCACTACATCTGGCTAAGGTTTTCATTTTTAATTTTGTAGAGATGGAGTCTATGTTGCTCAGGCTGGTCTCAGACTCCAGGCCTTAAGTGATCCTTCTGCTTTAGCCATCCGAAGTGTTGGGATTTTAGGCATGAGCCACCACGTCCAGCCCAAAAGAACTCTTATAATCAACAATAAACTCAATTTTAAAATGGGCAGAAGATTTGAATGAACATCTCTCCAAAGAATATATATCAAATGGGCAATAAGCACATGAAAATGTTTTCAACTTTGTTAGTCATTAAGGAAACAACTGCATAGCAAAACCACAGTGAGATACCACGTCACATCCACTATGATGGCTAGATTTTTTCAAAACTGGAAAATAAATAGGTGTTGGTGAGGAAATGGAGAAACTGGAATTCTCATGTACTACTAGCAAAATTATAAAATGATGCAGCTCTTTTGGAAAACATTTTGGCAGTTTCCCAAGAAGTTAAACATAGAGTTACCATATGACCTAGCAATTCTGCTTCTGGGTATATACCCAAGAGAATTCAAAATATATATTCACACAAAAACTTGACCTTGAATGTTCATAGTAGAATTACTCCAAAAGGTGGGAACTATGCAGATGTCTGCAGGCATACCTCATTTTATTGTACTTTACCTTATTGTGCTTCACAGATATTGCATGTTTTTTTTGTTGTTGTTGTTTTTTTTTTGTTTTTTTTACAAATTGAAGGTTGTGGCAACTGTGTTAAGCAAGTCCAGTGGCACCATTTTCTCAACAGCATGTGCTTACTTTGTGTCTCTGTATCATATTTTGGCCATTCTCGCAATATTTCAAACATTTCCATTATTATTTTATCAGTTATGGTGATATGTTATCACTAATCTTTGATGTTACTACCATAATTATTTTGGAGCATCACAAACTGTACCCACAGAAGATGGCAAACTGAATAAATGTTGTGTATGTTCTGACTGCTCCACCAACCAGCCATTCCCACATCTCTCTCCCTTTTCTTGTGCCTCACTGTTCCCTGAGACATACGATATTGAAATCAGGCCAATTAATAACCTTGCAGTGGGCTGTAAGTGTTCAAGTGAAAGGATGAGTCACGTATCTCTCACTTTGAACCAAAAACTAGAAATAAATTAGGCTTAGTAAGGAAGGCATATCAAAAGCCAAGACAGGCTGAAAGCTAGGCCTCCTGGGCCAAACAGCCAAGTTATGAAATGTAAAGGAAAAGTTCTTGAAGGAAAATAAAAGTGCTATTCCAGTGAAGACAGAAATTACAAGAAAGCAAGAGAGGCCAGGTGCAGTGGCTCATGACTATAATCCTAACACTTTGGGATACAGTGGCCGGTAGATTGCTTGAGCCTAGGAGTTTGAGACAAGCCTGGGTAACATGACAAGAACCTGTCTCTACAAAAAAATACAAAACAAAAAAATATTAGGCATGGTGGTGTGCATCTGCAGTCTCAACTATTCAGGAAGCTGAGGTGGGAGGATCACCACTTTAGCCCAGGGATTTGAGGTTGCAGTGAGCTGTACCACTGTACTCCTGCCTGGGTGACAAAGTGAGACCCTGTCTCAAAGGAAAAAAAAAAGAAAGCAAAATGATGTTATTGCTGATATGGAGAAAGTTTTAGTGGTCTGGATGAAAGAACAAACCAGCCACAACATTCCCTTAATTCAAAACAAGGCCCTAATTCTTTCCAATTCCATGAAGGTTAAGAGAAAGAAGAAGTTGCAGAAGAAAAGTTGGAAGCTAGCAGAGGTTGGCTTTTGAAGTTTAAGGAAAAAAACCATCACTTAATGAGGGAATAAAACCTTTTGGGTCAATGGAGAACTTTCTGGAACCCTAGCATGGGAAAAGTTAAACACAGGTACTGCAACCACATTGGGAGGCTGTGTTCAGTTTCAGTTAGCAATTGAAAATTACTGTTTAACTGCATCCTGATACTGCCTGCCAGTTCAATTGAAAACTAGGAAACAACCACCAGAAAGGAGAAATTAGGTGACTCATGGTCATAAGCCCTCTCCCAACTCAGGACTAAGGGGGGCAAACACTCAGCAACTCAACAGTCTTGAGCTGCCAAGCCAATCAAGTAAAAAGGATCCAAAAACCCACCATTTGGAGGGAGGATTGAAAATATACACCTTCCATTGGCCAAAAATCAAGAAAGGGAGGAAATTACTTAAGGATAGAAGACCAGGCAGCCCTGACCAACAACGGCAACCCTCTTGGGTCCCCTTCCAGGCTGCAGAAGCTTTATCTTCGCTTACTCAATAAACTCCATTGCTGCTCACTTTCTCGGTCTGCAAACTCTTGTTTAGAACTGTAACACTCACTGTGGGGGTAAGGCTGTCTGCTCAATTCTTCGAGCAAGGGAAGCCAAGAACCTAAGCCTGGAGCCCAAGCTGGACATGGAGAAAGGCCCTTCTCAGGTCCATCCTTGGACCCAATAACATGAAAGTGCAAGGTGAAGCAACAGGTGCTGATATAGAAGCTGCAGCAAGTTATCCAGTAGACCTAGCTAAGATTATTGATGAAGGTGGCTACACAAAACAACAGACTTTCAATGTGACACAACAGTCTTCTATTGGAAGAAGATGCCACCTAGGATATTCATAGCTAGAGAGGAGAACTCAATGCTTCACTTTAAAGCTTCAGAAGACAGGCTTACTCTCTTAATGGCTAATGCAGCCAGTGACTTTAAGTGAAAGCCAGTGCTCATTGACCATTCCAAAAATTCTAGGGCCCTTAAGAATTATGCTTAATCTACTCTGCCTGCGCTTTATAAATGGAACAAAACCTACAAGACAGCACATCTGTTTACAGCATGGTTTACTGAACATTTTAAGCCCACTGTTGAGATCTACTGCTCAAAATGAAAGATTCATTTCAAAGTATTACTGCTCATTGACAATGCACCTCATCACCCAACAGCTCTGAGGGAGATGTACAAGGAGATGGATGTTGTTTTCTCACTTGCTAACACAACATCCATTCTGCAGTCCACAGATCAAGGAGTCATTTTGACGTTCAAGTTGTCTTATTTAAGAAATACATTTTGGCTGGATGTGGTGGCTCATGCCTGTAATCCCAGCACTTTGGGAGGCCGAGGTGGGTGGATCACAAGGTCACGAGATAGAGACCATCCTGGCCAACATGGTGAAACCCCATCTCTACTAAAAATATAAAAATTAGCTGGGCGTGGTGGCACGTGCCTGTAGTCCCAGCTACTCAGGAGGCTGAGGCAGGAGAATCACTTGAACCCAGGAGGTAGAGGTTGCAGTGAGCCGAGATCACACCACTGGACTCCAGCCTGGTGACAGAGAGGAACTCTGTCTCAAAACAGAAAAAGAGCTGTCGTAGATAGTAATTCTTCTGATGGATCTTGGCAAAGTCAATTGAAAATCTTCTGGAAAGGATTCACTCTTCTAGATGCCATTAAGAACATTCATGATTCATGAGAGGAGGTCAAAATGTCAATATTAACATAAGTTTGGAAGAAATTGATTCCAGCTCTCATGGATGATGTGGAGGGATTGAAGACTTCAGTGGAGGAAGTAACTGCATATGTGGTGAAAATAGTAAAAGAACGAGATTTAGAGGTGGAACCTAAAAATAAACGTAGAAATGAATTGCTGCAACCTCATGATGAACAAATAAGGAGTTGCTTACTATGGATGAGGAAATAAAGTAGGTTCCTGAGATGGTATCTACTCTGTGAAGATGCTGCAAATATTGTTGAAATGACAACAAAAGATTTGGAATATTACATAAACTGGTTGATAAACCAGTGGCAGGGTTTGAGATCATTGACTCCAGTTTTGAAAGAAGTTCTACTTTGGGTAAAATGCCCTCAAACAGAATCACATGCTACAGAGAAATCCTTCATGAAGAATCAATTGATATGGCAAACTCCATTTTTGTCTTATTTTAAGAAATTGCCACAGCAACCCCAATCTTCAACAACTACTACCTTGATCCGTCAGCAGCCATTAACATCAAGGCAACAAGACCGTCCACCAGCAAAAGAATTACAACTTGCTGAAGGCTCAGATGATCATTAGCATTTTTTAGCAATAAAGTATTTTTAAGTTTAGGTATGTACATTTTTAGACATAATCTATTGCACACTTAATAGACTACAGTATAGTGTAAACATAACCTTTATATACACCAGGAAACCAAAAATTTATGTTACTCCTTTTACTTTGATGGTCTGGAACTGAGTCCACAATATCTCCAGGATATGCCTATATTGACTGATGAATGGATAAACAAAATGTGGTATAGCCATACAATGGAACATTGTTCAGTTACAAAAAGGAATAACATTCTCATACATGCTACAACGTAGATGAACCTTGAAAATATTATGCTAAATGAAAGAAGTCAGACATAAAAAGACAACATTATGTGATTCTATTTATATAAAATGTCCAGGATAGTCAAATCAATAGATACCAAAAGTAGATTAATGGTTGCCAGGGGCTGAAGGTAGGGAGGAAATGAGGAGTGACTTTAATGGTTACAGGGTTTCTTTTTAAATAATGAAAATGTTCTGGAATTAGTGGTGATGCACAACCTTCTACAACCTTTTTGCAATATCGTGCAGTAAGACAATATTATGCAATCTTGTTAATATACTAAAAGCCATTAAATTATACACTTTAAAGTGCTGAATTGTATAGCATGGGAAGTATATATTAAAAATAAATAAATATTCCCCAGCAAGCTGACTAAAAAATAATAAATAGTATATAAATACATAAATAACCAAGCTGGGACAATGGGATGCACCAGAACTGAATGTATGAATATCCAAGATCAGGCACTTAATGTATTTCCAATTCCTAAAGATAAATAACTGGAGAATGTTGGGGTTGAAGAAGATGCCCATATGTTTTCCCCACAACAAAATGTTTAAACCTGAAATCAAAAACTTTAAAAGAGAGGCTATATTAATGTTACATGTGGCTTCCAGATCATCTCAGTTTTGCTTCATCTCCCCTAAACAATAGGAAGACAAAATTTAGTGGTTTTGTTTGATTTGTATCACAATCTTTATCTTTCTTAAACAACATTTCAGCCATAATTAGTGTTTTGGTTGTATTAACATCTCTTCTATCTCTCAATTTCTTTGCTTTGTCTCTCCCAGACAATATTCAGCTAAAAATTAGCATTATAATTCCATTGATATTCCTTGTATCTCTCATCTCCCTGAAAAATTTGGTTACTTCTCAATGCCCTGTCTCCTTCATAAGTACCTCTAGTCACATTTTTCTTTTCGTTTTCTCTTAATCAGCTTGTTATTGCTCCTAGTAATTCTGCATTATCTTCTAAAATATCATCCTGTTGTTAATAAACTTTCCTATACTCCTAGCCTCTTCTTAACAATCCTTTGACCTCTTTGCCATAATCTGACGTTCCCCTGGCTCTATAGTAGGATTTTCAGGCCCTTACTTACCTCACTGCAGAGGTTGCAGTGAGCTGAGATCACACCACTGCACTCCAGGCTGGCAACAGAGTGAGACTCCATCTCAAGAAAGAAAACAAACAAACAAACACAAAAACCTCAGTAAAATAGAATATGCTGATAAAATTTTTAGAAAAGTGTAGCAAATAGCAAATTTATACCACTACTGGCGTGGGGGAAGGGTTTTTTTGTTTTTTCTTAAAAACCTTGTTGAAGCATATGAACACTCAATATTACTTATGAGATAATAGCAAGGGTACTGAGTAACATTTTAAACAATATTCTCAAAGCATCTTGAAACTAAAATTCAGCCCAGATTTATAAAGGAAAAAATGCAATTTAACACCAATGTGACTGAGGACACAAAATTTAATCTTTGCTTAAAGATTATCAGAGACTTTTCTTTCACTAGTGAATGGAGATTTAATACTTGCAGTAACTTCTGCCAACTCAGAATCCTGAGAAAATAAGTCACTTTCTTTATAGAAAGAAGAAGAAGAAGAAAAGGATATTACCAACAATGGAGGAGGAATGTAGAGTGGCAACAGCTCCAAGTGGACCTGGCAGGCTATGAACACTGGAATCACCAAGGAAACATAGAGCTATGAAATGGCAAAAGGCTGTGTGAAAATCCTGAGGCTTTTTGGTTCAACATTTAAAAACCAAATGAAAATTCAAGAGATAGAAGAATGTGGTTATTTTTATGAACAACTCACAAACTAGTTGAATTAAAAGAAACTGTAGTTCAAATGAGCATAAACCTAAACATTTTTTTCAGTTCGTCTGATTAAAGTCTAACCAATCCCTTCCAATTTATAAAAGATCCAGTTTTGGATATGTCCAAGACTAACACACAATCTCATCAAAGTCTATTTAATGTGGTATAAATCTCATGGGAGCTGTGAAGTACCTATCTTCTCTCCTAGTCTAAACCTTGTGGCTTTTATTGCTCTTTACAATGAGTGACGTTAATATCTCTTGCCTATTTTATAAGAAATAAAGAAAAGAAAGATTATAAACTCACACACACACAAATAAAAGATCCAGTTTTTTTGTTTTTTTGAGACAAGGTCTCACTGTGTCGCCCAGGCTGGTCTTAAACTCCTGGGCTCAAGCGATCCTCCTGCCTTGGCCTCCCAAAGTGCTGGGATTACAGGCGTGAGCCACCACACCTGGCCAGCAATGCCTTTTTTAATGGAGATTTACTACCCCAGCCAAAAGTGTCTTCTCCTTCTGCAGCTATTTTATTAATAAAACTCACTAATAGCATTGTCTAGACATCAGAGACCACATACTACCTAGTGTATTTTTGTGGCTAATATATCCCTTACTAGATGGTAAATTCTTTGGGGCTAGTGGTCATATTTTAAACCATTTCACACAGCCCCTAGCTACACTGATGACCTGCAGATTATAAAGATTACACAATTTAAGTGGAAAGCAACTATCCATGATGCAGTATTAAGCAAATGTTAGAACATTTTCAACATATGGGTTTTAAAAGGCGAATGTGTATATAATGAAAAGAAATAAAAGCCCTGTGATGGGTGGGGTGGCTTACACTTGTAATCCCAACACTTTCGAGGCTGAGGTGGGTGGATCCCTTCAGGTGAGGAGATAGAGACCAGCCTGGCCAACATGGTGAAACCCTTTGTCTACAAAAAATGCAAAATCAGCCGGGCGTGGTGGTGCCCACGTGTAATCTTAGCTGGTTGGGAGGCTGAGGCAGGAGAATTGCTTGACCTCGGAGGCACAGGTTGCAGTGAGCAGAGATCACACTGAGATCACTCCAGCCTGGGCAAAAGTGAGACTGTGTCTCAAAAAAAATAAAAAGAAAAGAAAGGAAATGAAAGCCCTGAGGACTTTCAGAATGTAATCAGAAGAAAAGATAATGCAGGCATTGAGCAAACTAAACTTTAAAGATCATGTTTGCTCATAGACATACCTTGAGGCCGCTAAGGAAATCAGAAGAATGCCAGGAATAGAAAGTGGCCTTAGCCTGTCTACATTAGTACAAGGCTGAAGTAAGCAGTATCTGAAAGTTGGAGCCAAGGATTACATTTTTGCTAGTATGATCAGACATTTTCTTAAAAAACTCCATACCTTCTCTTTAAAAAAAAAAAAAAAGCCCACAATTACTTTCCCAACCTCAAATGTTTATAGTAATAATAGCTAATGTTTCTCAGATACTGTTATACAGGGTGTGGTGCATTCTCCACATAAATTCTTTTCACATTCAGATAAAATGCTGATGTAATAGGTCAAATTTTATTAAGCTTCTTTAGAGAAAAATGCTGACTAACCCAGTGTGAAGAATTCATTCACTTGGAAAAAGTCCAGTAAAAAGAAGTAGGGTCATATTTATCTCAAAGTTGGCTATTTGTGATGTATCCCATATAACTGCTTTATTTTGTGATTAAATATAGAAGGGTTTTAATAAAGCTTGTTTCATCAAAATTCAGATTTGTAAACCAAATAAATTAACACATTTTTGTGTCATAAAAAGTTTGCTTTAGAGCAGTCACCAAGGCCTGGACCTGCAGCGTCCTCGGCGAGCGCAGAGGGTCTGGCGGGGCCTAGAGGCCGGGCTGGCGCGTGGCCGCGGCCGGGTACCCAGGGCCGGGCCTGACTCGCAGGCGCTGACCCGACTGGGCAGTGTGGAGAGGCCTCGCCCTTGGCTGCGAGGCCTTAACCGGGCCAGCTGCCCCACCCTGTTTGTGGGTTGGGCCGCGGGCGGGGTAGGAGCCTACGCGGGGCGGGGGCGATGGACTAGAAGAAGAGAGCTTTGCGCTCTTTCTCCTCCGCCTCTGATGCGAAATTTGATGCTGTGGTTGGATATTTAGAGGACATTTTCATGGATGACAAGTTCCAGTTATTACAGCGAGATTTCATGAACAAGTGCTACCTGGAGTTTGAAGACACAGAAGAGAATAAACTCACCTACACACCTGTTTTTAATGAATACATTTCTCTGGCAGAAAAATATATTGAAGAACAGCTGCTGGAGCGGATTCCTGGATTCAACATGGCAGCTTTCACCACATTACAGCACCACAAAGATAAAGTGGCTGGTGACATATTCGACATCCTGCTCACCTTTACAGATTTTCAGGCTTTTAAAGAAATGTTTTTATACTATAGAGCAGAAAAAGAAGGCCGAGGACTGGATTTAGGCAGTGGCTTAGTGGTGACATAGTTGTGCAAATCATCATCTGTGCCAGCTTCCCCGCACAATCTGCGGCACCAGGTCCTGCCTCCAGCCAATGAATGGGATCATTCTGGATGTCACCAGCCCGATAGGCTCAGCTCATGATGACAGAATACATCTTAAAAAGACTGACTCTTCTATGTAACTCTACGGTATGTTAAGTATTGATAGGTCAAAACCAAAATGACCTAACCCCTCCTGGACCTATTTCTCCTGAAACACCTTCTTGTATTCATTTACCATAGCACTCCTCTCCTCCTCAAGTAGACACCTCTCTCAGGAGCTTCTGAGTCAGACGCTTCTGGAGTGAGCCCATATCAGGCACTCCACCTGGGCAGAGCGCTTCCCCCAGCATACATGCTGGTGTGTGAGTGTGGACTAACCCGCCGTCACCACCCCCAGTCCCAGCAGGCTCAGCATGAATCTTTTTGTGCACTTACACAACCCTTTTTCCATGGGTCATGGTTTCAGTACTTCAGCCTCAGTGGGGTTCCCATTTATCTAGGGTGTTACTCTAGCTTATCTTGAGATTTCGGAATCTCCTGTGATCACAGCTTGTCTTGGCTGTAGGAATCAACAGAAAGAGACATACTCTGCATAAAAGCTCCACTTGAAAAGCCACCCCTAGTCCTAATATTTCCAGTCCTATTGTCACTGTCTTCTGGTTCTGATTTAGTACTCACTGTTTCTAGAAGTCTCTTTTAAGCATTATTTTTGAAAAAAAAATTTTATAGATGAATACTCAAGCTAACCTAGTGGATGTGATCTTGGAACTTCCATGATTATCCACGTAAAAGATCAAAGTATTATATTCTGTGAGCTTTTTAGGTGTTAGTGCTGTGAAGGCAAAAATGCTTTCTACATTGGCGTTTGTTCCTATGTTACTAGGCACTGATGAATGTATGCAGTGTGCTAGAAATAGACTAAAACATATTCTTACAGCATGCTAGTGTGCTTGCATGTTTGCTGAAAATCCTTTCTGTATAAACCAGTTTGTTAGGTTCTCTGGATTAGGTAGGGACTGCAGTTTTTTCCTGTCAAAATCTCTCCTACCAAGATGGTGTTCCACTGTCCAGCCCAGCATGAGTAGCAGGTAGAACACAGCTTTACTGGCTGTTTGTCTGCTTTGGCATAGTGCAATGTGTGTTAGATTACTTATCAGAAAACATGTATGTCATCTCTAGAAAGAAAAAAAACATAGTAGTCCAATTCCCAGTGTGTCCCTTTGACTTTTTTTTAATAGTAAAAATAATAATCTGTACTGACTTTTCACTTGGCCATTCAGTTGGTTTTAAAGGAAAAGCTATAAGCTCTGTGTTTTTCTGTACTGATTTGTCACTTATTAAATACTTTTGTACCATGAGTAAAATTTGAGGTGTTTTGCAAGAAAAAAAAAGTTTGCTGTATGACAAGACTCAAATATAGGTTTTTTTTTGTTTCTTTTCTTATTTTGAGACAGAGTATTGCTCTGTCGCCCAGGCTGGAGTGCAGTGGTGTGATCTTCGCTCACTGCAACCTCTACCTCCCAGGTTCAAGCAACTGTCTTACCTCAGCCTTCCGAGTAGCTGGGATTATAGATGCGTGCCACCATGCCCAGCTAAGTTTTGTATTTTTAGTAGAGATAGGGCTTAGACAATATAATGGTAGGAAGATACAGTATAAACACACTGTATTATGTACACTAACACACTGTACTATCTCTGCCTACCATTATACTGTCTGTGCCCAATATTACTTATACTCTTGCAGTCAAGACATATTAATATAAAAAATTAGTTATATGATTAATCATATAAAATACATCACAAGTATCAAGAGTGGCACAATCATAATGCCAAAGGTGGTAGAGGAAGAAGAAATTATGGGGTCAGAAGACACTGAGTAATGATGGATTTAGAGTAGAGAAAAGAGCAAGTTAGAGAAGGGCATGATCTAAGAAAAATACAAAATAGGCTGGGCACAGTGGTCACGCCTGTAATCCCCGCACTTTGGGAGGCAGAGGGGCGGATCTCCTGAGGTCGGGAGTTCGAGACCAGCCTAACCAACATGGAGAAACCCTGTCTCTACTAAAAATACAAAATTAGGCAGGCGTGGTGGCGTACACCTGTAATCCCAGCTACTGGAGAGGCTAAGAGAATCGCTTCAACCCTGGAGGCAGAGGTTGCGCTAAGCCAAGATTGCACCATTGCACTCCAGCCTGGGCAACAAGAATGAAACTCTGTCTCAAAAAAGAAAAAGAAAAAGAAAAATAGAGCTATACTGGAGAATTTTTATTGGGGAGTAGTGGGAGAAAAGGTTAGAAAGGTGAGCTGGAGCCACATTATAAACCATGATACCAGCCTTAGAAGTCTGGGCTTCATTCTGGGTAACAGTGGTTCTGGGAGTCCAGTGTACACAAAAATCATCCTGGGGGAAGACTGGTGACTAGACAGATTTTAACTCCTGTGATTCTAATTTAGCATGTTTGGGATGGTCCCAGAAAACTGCATCTTAACAGGTTCCCCAGGTGATTCCAGTACATGGACACACTTTGAGACACTCCACCCCAGGACAAATGATTAAGAAACTCTACTATTAACTGTTGCAAATACCCCAATTCCCTGTATGCTGTGAAAACATTTAATTGCATCCAATTTTTCTTTGTTATTGAGCATTGACTTTGTCACTGTTTACATCTTGAGTGAATGTGCTTAACAATGCGCTTTTCTGGTTCTCTCTTACTCTATCTTCTCCTCTGGCCTCTCATACTTTGCCCTTTCTTAAAATGTTATTTCATAAGATTTTGATTTTAGTCCTCTACAGATCTCCCTGAGTTAGTTCATTCACTCCTAAGGCACATAGAGAACGTTGATACCAACCTCAGAAGATTAGACTTTGTCCTATAGATAAACAGGAGTTATAAAAGTTTCTAAGAAGTAGAATATCATAGAGAAAGATGTTCTGGGAATGTAACCTTGGAGATGGTCTGCAGAAAAGGAATAGGCATAGGAGAAACAGCAGGTAGGGAGAATAATTATGAGACCACCAAAATAACTGTTTAAAGTCATCACTAAGGGATGACTTCAGAATGAAAATGTTACTTTTCTAGTAGTTCTTCCCTTTAAGAAACTAGCCTTATTTCAATAAATTAATAGGCAAGACACTTCTAAGTACATTGGAATTTCATTATCTTTTTTTGCTGTATATTTAACTATAATTTAAGAAATCAGGTCCTCTGCAATGTTAATCACAGATAGTAAAAATCTGACTTGACACTGTTCTATTATAACATCAATGTGATTTCTTTTCTAAAACAAGTGGCACAAAGGATTTCATAATATTGATATTTGATAAATTTTCATTATGGAGTCAAGAAATCATCATTAGTACAGATATTATTCATAAATGGTAAACTTTATTTTATGAGTTGAACTCATGAAAGAATGGTAAAAGTATATTTGATTTTACTTTATATGAAGGTACTCAAGTTTTTAAACCATATCCATTGTATCTTATACACAGTATTTTCTATAACTGAATCCAGAGGTTTCTAAATAGGCAGATAAAATAGTACCTGTATTTATATATTCTATTTGAAAGATTCTAGAATCTTAGAAAAACAGAGGCAGAAAGTGCCTAGATTAGGTTCAACCCTGTCTGCTCCTAATTTAGTAGATAAACCAATTTATTGGCTATTCTTTCTCAAGTGTTCCAAATTGAGAGATGCTAAGTCTTTATCAAGATCAATTTCAATTTTTAACAACTCTCACTACAAGAAAGTCAAGAAAATAGAAATTAGTCCTCCCCGTTGTATGACCTTGGGAAAATTCCTTAAGCATTGTCTTACTTTTCACAGTGCTATCCTCATCATACATACACTGTGAAAGTAAAATATCTATTGAAGATTCTTTGAACACATTGGGCTGGAAGAGCTACAAAAAACCAACGTATAGTTATTTTCATATCCACGACTTCATTTGCCTTTCCCCTTGTTGTAGCCTCCCTGGAAATTAAGCAAAGATGGCTATCACCTTCTGCTTAATAACCCTTCATGTACTTGAAAT
This sequence comes from Cacajao melanocephalus, assembly GCA_963573385.1. Lineage (NCBI taxonomy): Eukaryota > Metazoa > Chordata > Mammalia > Primates > Pitheciidae > Cacajao > Cacajao melanocephalus. The sequence continues at coordinate 146,185 of CAUYLG010025236.1, forward strand.
TGTTATTCTCCCCAGGTACCTCAAGAAATTTTTTAGAGAGGATTGCCTGAACTCTAAAACAGCAATCAAGGGCTATGAGTCAGCATTTCACCTACAAATAAAATCAAAATGGTTTAAAATAGGTAACATAATCTTTTTGAAAGACATACATACCTCTTTGGAGAAGCTTTGAGACAATCAGAGTTTGCAAGTTTATGAATAGTTTATTACTTTTCAATAAGTGTATCATGAATCAATAAAGCAAAAGTTAAGGACAATGAGCTCATTACTAAGCCAGTTATTGATTCTCTAGTTCCAAAATAGAATAGTACAGGAAGGGTATAGAGAAAATAGAATTTTTTCATGATAAAAATTTTAAGTATGTTAGGAAGACAGACCTAAAGAAACAAAAAGACACAACAAAAATTTCAGCAGCTACTTAGGATGTTTATTTATTTACCTTTTTTGTCAATTAGAATTATTTGGTTTTTACTCTTAAAACACCTTTTCAAATCAAGTCAGAGGAGTTTGCCAAAACTGAATATTACCTCTTACTGACTTAATTATTCTTTCAATTTCTTGTATATCTTCCTCTCTTGCCTTTGAGAAGTTTACCTTACTAGCTATTTTATATCACTGTCGTAGCTCAGACTGCCCTAACAAAATAACATAAGGACTGGGTGGTTTAAGCAACAGAAGTTTATTTCCTCACAGTTCTGGTGTTTAGAAGTTCAAGATCAAGGTGTCAGCATGGTCTGTTTCTGGTGACTACTTTTTTTCTGGCTTGTAAACAGCCACCTTCACTCGGGGGTGTTGTGGGACGGGATGGTTGGAGGAGCCCTATATTACATTTGCATGTGTATTATTAAAAGAAATGGTGAATCACATATGGAAATATAGAAAACTGCAATAATAAAATTAACAAAGTTATAATTGGGTTGTACTGAAGTTTACCTAATTTTAATAGAAATAGTTATTTTTACTACATGCTAACAAATTTGATGGTATAAGAAATGTTTTTCTTATTTGCATGTATTTCTTCATTGCAAAATGCTAAAACTGTACATAATCTTTTAAAAACAATTAGGATGGCTGGGTGCAGCGGCTCATACCTGTAATCCCAGCACTCTGGGAGGCTGAGGTGGGCAGGTCACCTGAAGCTGGCAGTTCAAGACCAGCCTGACCAACCTGGAGAAACCTCGTCTCTACTAAAAATACAAAATTAGCCAGGCGTGGTGGCGCATGCCTATAATCTCAGCTACTCAGGAGGCTGAGGCAGGAGAATTGCTTGAACCTGGGAGGTAGAGGTTGTGGTGAGCTGAGATCGTGCCATTGCATTCCAGCCTGGGCAATGAGTAAAACTCTGTCTCACACAAAACAAAACAAAACACAATTAAGAACATTTCCTTAATGACTATGAAGTGAATACACAGCATATTTCAAATTTTCAAGTAGAAGGGTAGAGGAATGTAGGACAAAAGGTGACTGAGAGCCAGAGTTTAGGTGACTTGGCAAAGTCATCTGATTAGCAGGTTATAGAGTTATATATGAAACCCAAGATTTTCTTTTCCAAAAATGCTGAAGATTAGCATATTCAAGATGAAGGGGATAAAATCTAATTATACTTTAGATCATTTCATACCAGAAAACAGCTATAGAAACTAGGTTTTCATTTTCAAAACTCAATTAAGTGTGTGTATGGTCCGTTGGTGTCTAGCTTTAACACCTGCCTATTCCCATAAGTGCCATGTTCCACTACAACCCCAGCTTCAGCACACTTGCTATTAGCAGCTACTTCTTTTTCACATAGAGTAACAAATTGAGAGTAAAGTTCAAACCCTTCTTCTTTTCCAGAGTTAGAGTGATATTGCATGTTTCTTCCTTTTAGTCTTCCTCCAAGGGTAGCTTGAGGGATAATAAGAATGTTGCCAGGTAGATCCAATATAGAGACTTGCTTGCCATTTTCTGTTTCACTTAATTTCACATTTAACAATGTATTAACTGGGTGAGGAAGAAAGGCAAAACATTTTAAAGTGAAAAACAAAGATGATGAAAACCATCAAGTTTTTAATTAGTCAGCAAATTTCATGTTTAAAATTCAGTTTGTCAGCTCATGCTTCTAACCCAAAGTCTCTATTTAGATTTAAAATACTGCTTCACTAAGCTAAATAATCTAAGCATGAAAAATAAGGCAAATTTCATGCAGAAAATGGTATGATATTTTAAATCTGACTTGGCAGTTAGGATCACCTAACAATAAATTCATCCAGAAAGGTCTAAAAAATTAACTTTACACTGGAACCTCAAATATTGTTCTCCTGGGGGAATACATGAGAATATTTTACCTTCCTATTCCTTTTATTTCATAAGTAAATCCCACAGAAAAAGACGAGGATAAATCCTCCTCACACCAAATTCTGCTTTATAGTGGGACATCAAATAAAAATTTTAGTGCAGTTATTAAACTTAGCTGCCAAAACTTTTAAGCAGAGACAAAGGTTCCTGGTTCAATCCCATTATAAACCACTTAATTTTGTTGTTTAATAACCTTAAAGGCAATATTAACATGGCTAATCATTTTATAAATATATGGACTAATCATTTTATAAATATAACCCATGCTTAGAAGGGTAAAGGTGAAAGCAGGAATCATCAGAAATTCATTGGTACAACTGAAAAAGTAAATAAAAATATATAAAGCTACCTACACTACCTTCATATACATATAAAAATGTGATATTATTTTTATAGCATTTATGGTATTTCTTAGTTAATAAAAAGTGTTGAAACCACCATAAGTATCCATGTATAGCTAAAAGCCTAAACTTAGAAAACCTTTATACCTTAACATTAACCATTTTCAAAACAGTAAGCAAAAGAAGTGTCTAATATAAATAGACTTAGGGTCTCCCTACCTGTATAAAGGTATAAATGACTTCTGTTTGCAAATAATAGTCCTGAGAAGACAAATGGTAGAAGGAACTATACAAACATCAAGACACCTGCCCTCAAATTAGGTTTTAAAAGGCATGCTTTCTGTTGGGGTAGTTAATGGTTTTAATTAATAGAGAGTCTGTAGTAAATATTCACGTGGTTGCCTCTCTCTACAAATCATGGAATTAAACTGGTAAATATCTGCCAAGGTGAACTCTCAAATGAATTCCTAAGCTAGGCATTAAGCATCATCAATTTTCACTTAACTAACATTTATTTTTAAATACCTCTAGTTTTTCTCTATTACAAACAGGACTTTGCTGTTTAACAGGCAGTCTTTATTGACTGCCTGTAAGGAAACTTAACTCTCTAGAGCACTACATTCCACTGGAAATCACTATCTAGCTCTCTAAGCCTCAGGCTAGTGACAAAGTAAGTAGGCAATTTTGGAATAACAGGCTTTAGGGGTAATGCTACAATATATTATATTTCCACGTGCCTCCCTCTACTGGCTATAACTGAGAATTCAGTTAATGCTGTTGGTATACAAATATCAGTATGTACATAAATACAATGTAGAACCAGTTAAGTAGAATTAAAATGAGACAATGAATTAATGGCATGTTGAATTAATGGCATATCCTAAAACAGGTTATCAATCAAGTATCTCTAATGATGTATATGAGATGTTAAGCTTTGACAGGTCTCTAGCCCTCAGTCCAATTATATTGAAGATGAATTGAGGAAGATTCTACACGTCTCTATGTTAGCTATGCTATTTTGGATTTTATGGGTATAACTGATTATTATATTCTCAAGGGATATATGCTTTGATTGCAAATATCTGAATCTATGTAATAAATATGAGGTGAAATTTAAGAGAATCCCATCACATTGACTTACTTAGCCTACTGGAATAGAGGGAAGTACAAGCTAATGCTATCAATAATAGATGCACTTATTTCGCTTACAACTCAAATGAGCAGAATGTGATTCTTAGAGTCATATATTTCTTTACTGAGAATCATGATATAAAAAATCATGTTAGATATTATTAGACTATCTGCTACAAGAGTTAGGGTGGAATTCCTTGGTGTTTTAAATTCACCACAATCTTATGCATATATTTAAAGTTAACTCACAAAGACAGATATGGAGGCACACAGGATTTAATCACTAAAAAACAACATGCAGTTTGGATGTTGTAGGCATATTTCATCCTATTATGCTGAAGAACCATTTGAGACACCGTAAGACAACTTTAGGAAGTCAATCTTAAGTCGGAATGACAAAAACTTTCTTCCTGTTTTTGAAGATTTCTACATTTTTTATGGCCCAAAAAGATTTAATCCAAGGCAAAATATTAATTTAGGAAAGTGGACAGAATGTCTTAACACTTTAGCATTAGGATCGGACAAATTATTCTCTATAATAGGAGTCCTCATTGCATTATGTTCTTTGTTTTTCATTTTTTACTTTTTTCTTCAGACCAGAACATTATGTTCTTAACCCTTCAAAGGTTCCTTATTAACTTCTGGATTCAAATTTCAAACTATTGCGGTTACTGGCTTCCTATTCTCACCTATCAAAGTCTCTTAAATCTGGTTTTCATCTTTTGACAAAGTTGTCAGACATGTTTGATATATCAGTATAAAATTCCCTCTAGGAGTTTTAGCTTTATGTCCAAGCTCTTCCTCATTACCCTATTTGCCCTTGACGCTCTTATAGGTTAACTTCTGTAAGCTTCAACTGCCCATTTGTATAATTAATATTTCTTATTAATACCAACTAATGGATACTGTCCTTTACTAATGAGGAGAATACAACCTGTTACCAACTTTAAGGATACCTTCTTTTCTTTCAGGTTTGTACGTTTGTTTGTTTTTGGACATAATCATTATATCCAAATACTGTCTTGAGAGGGTATATGATTTGATTTGGTATATCTGAACCTACGTAATTATCACATGAAATGCTATAGCCATGTGAGAGTGTGTGTGTGTGTGTGTGTGTCTATATATATATATATATCACTGTCGAGTGCTATAGCCTGTCCAGGAAACTAGAAAACTGCAGGTAGATAAATTACTGTTCAGAGACCGCTGAACACTGACTCTGTTTTCTATGTCCTGGGAGGAGATGTGGCTATGACACTAAATTTGGCTCAAGATCCAGGAGAACCTTATGTTTATACTTATTTCCACAAAGAAGTGCATACATGGCTAATGCAAATTCTTCCATAATAATGATATAAGCTTGAGTTGTCCAGATTTGATGAGACCCACATCTTATATATACATCATCTACTGCCTCTATTAGGGACCCTGGGGGATAAAGGAAACTATATTAAGAAATGCAGCACCTGTTTCTCTCTATGTGACCACCCTATTTCCAAGAAGTTTCTGTATCCTTGGCTGAAGTGTATTGCGTGTATGTGTATGTGTGTACACTCTTCTACATTACTTTGCAAGTCATCTGAAATGCTGCAGATCTTTCAAAAGAATTCCACCATACTTGCTTACTTTAAACTTTGAAACAAGCAAATAGCTAAAGCCAAAAACACTTGACAGAGCTAAGTAATTAATAACTTATCAGCACAATTAAGATTGTGCTTCTTAGGATGGGCAGAGATTGGTTAATGGATACAAAATTATAGCTAGATAGAAGGAATGAGTTCTGGTGTTCTGCAGCACTGTAGGATGAATATGGCTAACTATAATTTATTGTATACTTTCAAAAATCTAGAAGAAAGGATTTTAAATGTTCACAACACAAATAACAAATGTTTGGGATAATGCTTATCTGGTTTGATTGTTATACATTGTATACAGCATAAAACTATCACTGTGTATCCCACAAATATGTAAAATTATTATTATTTTAAAAATAAAAGGGGAGGAAAAAAGATTGTTCTTCTTGTCTCTTCTGGTTCATTTGTCTATTACTATTCTTTCTCACTTTTTTTTTTTTTTGAGACAGGGTGTTGCTCTGTTGCCCAGGTTGAAGTGCAATAGTGCCATCTGGGCTCACTGCTGCCTCAACCTCCTGGTCTCAAGCAATCTTCCAGCCTCAGCCTCCCAAGTAGCTAGGACCATAGGCACAGGTCACCACACCTGGCTACTTATGTGTATTTTTTGTAGGGAAGAGGTCTTACGATGTTGCCCAGGCTGGCCTCCAATTCCTAGGTTCAAGCAATTCACCCGCCTAGGCCTCCTAACATGCTGGGATTACAGGTGTGAGCCACTGCACTTGGCCTTTCACTCTGAAAAAGGAAACAAAATTGGCTGGGCACAGTGGCTCATGCCTGTAATCCCAGCACTTTGGGAGGCCAAGGCAGGCGGATCACGAGGTTAGGAGATCAAGACCATCCTGGCTAACATGGTGAAACCCTGTCTCTACTAAAAATACAAAAAATTAGCCGAGCATGGTGGTGCATGCCTGTAGTCCCAGCTACTTGAGAGGCTGAAGCAGGAGAATCACTTGAACCTGGGAGGTGGATGTTGCAGTGAGCCGAGATGGCGCCACTGCACTTCAGTCTGGGTGACAGAGCGAGACTCTGTCTCAAAAAAAAAAAAAAAAAAAATAGGGAAACAAAATCAAACACGTACCCATTTTGGGAAGAAGTTCTTTATCAGCTCCCTTGAAAAAGCACACGTAGATCACCAATCCTCTCTGAACCTATGAGAAATGACCACAGTAAACTCAGATTACAACGATATCTACAAAGATACAGGGCTAAATGAGTAAAATTTCACAGCTATTAATACTATAGACATAGAGGTTAAAAGCACAGAAAATGAACTTTACAAAAGATTTCTCATGTGAAAAAACAAAATATTTTTCAAGTTCCAATCCTCTCAGTTATTTCTTTCAAAAATTAAGTTTAAAATACAGCCAAGAGGAATGAAGACAAGTTATACCTTCATTTATTTCTAATCAACATCATTAAGACTATCAACCAGCCATTTCCTCAGTAAGTAAGGCTGACAGACTAAGACTAAGAAACATTTTGTTTGATGGACCCCATTTACTCAATGCCTAGTGAATTCACATACCAGATACAGCTGATTAACAACATGTGACTGATGTCTTTTGACATCATCTCTATTTCCTCTAATCCACTTACTTACTGATAATGAAAATAAGGGTCTGATTCTATTTCTATAAACTCCAGGAAACTGTCCAGTTATTTGTTGTTGTTAATGCTTTAAATAAACATGATTAGGACTTGAAAATTGCATTTGTGATAATAAGGTCTACATTAAAAGGTTAGTTGTTATCAGGAAAATAGGCTTATTTGTTTTACATAATGACCTGGATATTTCTTAGATCATGTAGGACAGAGACTATACAGAAAAGAGACACTTGAATAGTGACTTTGATTCTGCTTCTGAGTGAATCATTAGATTTTTTGACTCTGTAAATTAACCTTGACTCCAGGAGCTATTAGGACGATTAAATGAGTTAATATTTGTAAAGTACTTCAAAAACAGTGCCTGGTTCATAGTAAGTGCTATATTAGTGTTTATTAAATGAGTATGTAAAAATAAATGTAAGGGCAGAGGCACAATTTATTTCACATTTTAACTTCCAAAGCATTTTACAGGCTGTTTTGTACATGATAGGGATTCAATTTATCTGTTGATTACATTAACATTCAACTATATGTTCCAGGCTCTATGAGTTATCTAAAGAATTTTCTAGATAAATGTAAATGCAGCTCTGCACTCACACTTGATTTACCTGGAAAATAAGTGAGTTTTAAAAAATGCAATTGTGCTACTGAAACAATAGGCAAGGGCCTCCATTATATACCCATAAGAAGCTGGCAAGTTATTATAGATATTTGCACTACTGTCACAGGCCTCTCCACTAGTATCGTTTTCATTATGAATCAAAATCTTAAGCATATTTATATTTAGACACATGCAATGTCAGAATTAAATACATAATCATTTGCGGAAAGATACCTGTTCTTTCCACTTACCACATTTTTTCTTCATTAAGGTATTTGCCTTTCATTTATTCCGTAATAGATCTTAAGTTGTGACTTCTCTTTAAGTCAAAAATCACTCTTCTTATAACTTATTTGGTATAAAACATTTCAAATATATAGAAAAACACAGAGAATTCTCACTGTACCTTTAAAAAGTTCACTTACCAGGAAGAAAAACATTAGTCTATGACAGCAAAGTTCTAACTGAATGAAACTAAGAACAAGCAAAGAAAATAACCTTCAAATCTTGACAATTAAAATACTGTTTCTAACAACACAAGAACTTTTAATAATAGAGGAGGGTAGAGAAGACGTAAGAGGAAAGAACTTACACTTTCTCACCATCTAAATTACTTGTCAGCTCTTTAATTTAGTCATGTGTGTAGGAGTGAAAGGGAAAGCCTTTAAAATAGTTTTTAAGTTTATAAACACAAACTGATAGTTTGGATGCCTGCAATAAAATGTACATGATTTTGCATAAGGAGATGTAGGCTGAAGAACATAAAAAAGATAAATAAGCATGGAAGGAAACTAAATGATAGTTTGGAATTTATGGTGTCTGGAGGCAGCTATAAAAATGGATAATTATTTATTTTTGAGAGGAGGTCTCACTCTGTGGTTCAGGCTGGAGTGCAATGACGTGATCTCGGCTCACTGCAACCTCTGCCTCCTGGGTTCAAGCAATTCTCCTGCCTTGGCCTCCTGTGTAGCTGGGATTACAGGTGCATGCCATGACACCCGGCTAATTTTTGTATTTTTAGTAGAGATGGGATTTCACCATGTTGGCCAGGCTGGTCTTGAACTCCTGACCTAAAGTGATCCACTGGCCTCGGCCTCCCAAAGTGCTGGGATTATTGCGCCTGGCTAGTTAATTCTTTAGATAGGATCGCAAAATAAAAGAATAAAATTTCAAATAAAGAGAAATCAAGACCTCAAAAAATCATGACAAAAATAAGAAATAAGAAAAATGAATTTCTGGGAAAGGAAAGAGATAAGAATACAGGAATTTCTATGGTTATATTTCCAAATTAGCACAGGGGAACTGATTCTGATTTTAGAATAATCACCCACACATCATACAGTTCACGGGTACTATTTAAAATAATAAGTAGGCCAAGGGCAGTAGCTCAGGCCTGTTATCCCAGCACTTTGGGAGGATGAAGCAAGTGGCTCACCTGAGGTCAGGAGTTTGAGACCAGCCTAGCCAAAATGGCAAAACCCTGTCTCTACTAAAAATACAAAAATTAGCTGGGCGTGGTAGCTCACCCCTGTAGTTTGAAAATTGTTTGAACTCGAGGGCGGGGGAGGGTGTGGGGGCAGAGGTTGCAGTGAGCTGAGATCCTGCCACTGCACTCCAGCCTGGGTGACGGAGCAAGACTCCGTCTCAAAATAAACAAACAAATAAAATGAATATAAAATAATAACTGAAATTGTTTTAAGAAATGCTAGATCTAGGACCGAATTCAACAGAAAAGATGAGCGAATGAAATTTTGCTACACTGAAGTTTCTGAGTACCTACAAAAGTCTTAATTATGAACTAATTTTTTTTCTTACATTTCAATGTACTCCACAAATATGTCAGAGGCCTTAAAGAAAATTTTATTTGTTTTTGTATGCAGTGGGGGCAGGCTGTCTTAAAAAGTAAAGTATGTATGAAAGTCGAAGGAACTCACAGTGACATAAATGTTTTAAATTCTTTGGAGAGATGTGTTTGATGACATGCAACATTATTATAACAGTAATGGCTTTTGTTTCTCAGTTGGAAATAGGTCAAAATTTTAAAAAGGTTTCTTGAAATAGAATTTTTTTTTTAGAAAATCTCATTTCTATGCTAAGACCAAGTCAACCTAAGGAGGAATTCCACACGATCTGAGGAGTATAAGTCAAAGCAGATCATGAACTCTTGCAGCAAATCTGACCTACTAGCTTGACCCCGACTAGCACAGGCCACGAGCTTCAAGCGGTTTGGGACATGAGGCCTGAAGTCCACCGAGCTCAGTTGCATATCCCCGTGGTCCCCCCAAGCAGGGAAACGCGCTCTTCTCGGGGGCTACGACTGGCGCTGGGGAACGGTGGTGCACGACCGAAAAGGCAAGCGCAGCCAGGCCGGACCGCGGGTCTCAGAGAGACGCGGAGGGGACGAGTTACCGAGACAACGCGGAAAGAAACCGCCTCACACGCCGGAGAATAACGAGAGCGGCCGGGCTGACGTTACCTCCACCCACTGGGCCGCTGCGTCCCCATCAGCTGGGCTAATTTGCAACCGGGCGTGCAGGCACTGCTGCAGTAGCGCCCGGGCCTGTGGCATACGACTGCCCTCAGCCATGGCTTAAGCCCCCGCAGCTTCCGGACGGTTACGAAGCCTCGTACCACAGACCCCTCCCGCGACGCGCAGGCGGGGCAGACGGGGCGGGGCAGACGGGGCGGGGCGCGATGAAGGGACTGCTCCAATCTCTCAGTGGCCCCGCCTTCTAGCGGGCGGGGCCTCTGACTAACTCTCTGATGTCCCGGATGTGCGGTCTTGAGGCCAGTGTAGCGCTAATCTCCGCAGAACCTGCTGGAGTCTGTAGCAGGCGCTCCGTGTATACTTTTAAATGATTGAAAAGACTCGTTAGATCTCTTTCCTACACACCTTTTAAGAAACAGTTTTCACCTCAGAAAGCTTAGGTTTCAACTGTTGAAAATTTTTAAATCTGCTTGATTTAAATTCATGTTATGCCCATTATGAAGGTAAGTAAACAACCGAATCAGAAAGCAGCAGAGATGGAACTAAAAGCTCTATATACACCTTTCAAAATTTTCCTTATCCCAATCAATAAAAAATGCTGCCTCCTCTATCGAGAATGCCATAAATCATTCTGATTGCACAGTTGTGAAAAGGTATTGGTATGCTATATGAATTCAAATCATAATGTTGATATACCAAGGTATTGCTATGCTGTATGAATACACATTCCTTAGATCATTTTTTAGAAGACATCCTTGTTAAAAATAGTCTTGTCCAAGAAAGTATAATTGTTAATGAGTTAGCCCGCTACTAATACAAAAATAAAATACCTTATTCTGATACATATGTAAATTCTGTGATGCATTTTCTGGAAGTACATATTAGAATTAAGTAAAACTAAACAAGGGCTTGATTTTCTTTCCCATGTAACGTATTCCGTGAACATGCATCAGATTAGCATTTATTTTTCTATGGGGTTGGATGGTTTAGACGAGGAATAATAGCGTTACCCTGATTTCATTACTCAGGTCATTGATTTGGGCTCAGTTGGCACAATGTGCCTATACATTCTGGTCTGTTGTTTAAAAAGATGACGTCACTGACAGTGTTGCTGTCCATACAAAGTAGTGTGACTGAAGAAAATAATCCATGCATAATCAACAGTCCTTTGTACACAAAATTGAAGCTGCTTGTTTGCTGGTTATCTTGCAGCCAGGCTTACACTTTTAGTAAAAACAGAAAGCAAAATCTCACATGATCTCTGATTGTTGCATTGCAGGGGTTCCAACATTTGTTGACATTTGTCTGCAAAGCACAGACAAATTGAATTGCTTCATGTCTGCACCTTTATGTCATTATAACAATTGAGTCTCTTTTCTCTCCATGTCTCAGATTCTGATTTTACAGGCCTGGAAGAAACTTTGACATACAGACCCTTAGCTGTGTCCCAGAATAAGAGAAGACTTTGGTGTCCATTCACATGTGGATGCAGGAAATAGGGAGGGCTATTGAAAATAGGGTATGTGGTTCACAGAGATCTGTCTACAGTGAGGGTGTCTTTAACAAATTGGGAAACCCTTCCTGTGAGTAGAATAGATAGAGTTGGGTGGTAATGGTTAGCTTCTCAAAAATCACCAATTACTTTAAACCTTCCTATTGAGTGAGGATCTTGTGGACATTGCTGTAGTTACTGTAATAGGCTGTGGCTCACTTATTCTTTATTTCTATTTGCAGAAGGTGATAGAGACTAGCCACCAAAGACAGCATTTCCTTTCTGTATTTTATGTTTTGAACACTTAGTTTCATTCTACACATAATTTAAGAAGGACATGCATGCAATAAAATAGTAAAAATGTGAATTAAAGCATTAGGAATAAAGAAAACAGAATTATGTCAGTAAGCCACAATGGGGGAAATTGAAAACAGATAAGGCAGTGGTTCTCAACTGGAGTGCTGAAATGATATAGTATGCAGCAAAGTTTTTACAAATATACAACTTTAATTTTTGTTATGAAACAGTTATGTTCATTATGTGTAATATTGAGGTGCTGCAGGTTGTACAATTTGCCTCAAGTTGGAACTAAAGGCAAAGCATAGCATTAACTTGGCTTTGGGAGGAGATGGTGGTTCACTGGAATGTAAGAGAGCTTTGCCTTGTGATTATATGGGAAATTATTGAGCAGAGATAATTCTGAAACACCGACAATGCTGAAAGGGTACCATATGGATAGGGGATAATTGTGGATGGGTTCTAGGTCATCTGAGATGATATAATAATTAATTTAGAGTTATTTTAACTTCTTTAATTCATTTAAGTTGGCTGCCCTAAACTCTGACAAAGTATTTAACGAACATGAAAAGTTTGAGAACCACTTCTAAAAGATGCCTTAGAGTTGAATGCTAAGCTTCCTGATTGTAAATAGGAGAGGATAGGGAAGGGAAGTACAATCTGTTTCATAGTTCTAGGGATAAGCAGAGATTTTCCTTAAATTTAACTCTAAACTGAGCCTCTTACCTGAGACTTTATATAGGGATATGTTAATAAATACAAGTGCAACTGGAAGAGGTAGGTATTTTATCTTAGGGAAGGCTGGATCTGGCCTTCTAGTTCAAAGCCCAGATATATTTTTTTCATTGCTTAGGGAGATGACCAGGTTCTGAGAAATTGGTTAACATTAACTAAAATGCACATTAGATTGGGTTGGAACCAGAATACTAATTTAGTCATTTATAAAAAGAAATATTGCCATGACATGGAGTAGAAATTCTCACACAGGGCATGGTCAGCATGTTTCCCCCTGAGGTTAAGCATAGGCAGCTAGATAATATTCACAAGTCTCTTTATTAACTATGAGAAATACTCAAAATTGATATGACCAGCATACTGTTTTTATGTGTAGAGAGTAACAAAGAAATCAGGATGTTGCTTGGTGAATGAGAACTAAAATCAAAGAGAGCGAGAAAAGATTTTTGTGGAAGACACTGAACTACAACCCCAAGTACTAAACACAGGAAAGAGTGAGAAATATGCTAAGCGATGTCTCTACAGCAAATGTAGTATCAAATTTTGTAGGGCAATTTCTTTAATTGTTCCTTGATAAAATCAGAATATTTGATATAACCCCAAAATAAAAGCAAGTCTTCAGATGTAATATGGTCTAAATATACTAATGTGGCAGTCCTACTCTACTAGAGATTAATGTATGAACTTTGTATACTTCACTAAATACTAATCTATTTTCTCAACTGGGCTTTTTATAAGTGTTGAATGTTGGGATTGTTCAAGGTTTAGTCCATGGCAAGGGCTTGTGGAGTAGGGTATTTTATATTATTTACCAAGACATTGTGATTTAGAAATCAAAAGAACAAACAGGGAGGTTACACTAGGGAAAGGCAAATTAGGACGTGTATTTGGATGAATTACTGATTATATATGAAGGTGGATTTAAGGATTTCTGAAGAAGCAGTTTTATCTACTGTAACATATAAATTAAAAAAAATAGGTTCCTAAAGTTCTATACAATGGCGGATATAATTTTGGCTTGGAAAAAAATGTCAAAGCTGCTGTCTTGAGAGAAAACAGATGGCACACTTTCAAAAGATAAAAAGAGGCTGAGCTTGGTGATGGCTCATGCTTGTAATCCAAGCACTTTGGGAAGCTGAGGCTGGAGAATCACTTCAGCACAAGAGTTTGACACCAGCCTGGGCAAGATAGTGAGACCTCCATCTCTACTGAAAAAAGAAAGAAGACCAGGCGTGGCAGCTCACACCTGTAATCCCAGCACTTTGGGAGGCCAAGGTGGGTGGATCACTTGAGCTCAGGAGTTTGAGATCAGCTTGGCCAACATAGTGAAAACCTGTCTCTACTAAAAATACAAAAAGTAGCTGGGCATGGTGGCGTGTGCCTATAATGCCAGCTACTGGGGAAGCTGAGGTGGAAGAATAGCTTGAACCCAGAAGGTGGGGGTTGTAGTGAGCTGAGATTGCACCACTGCACTTCAGCCTGGGTGACAGTGAGACTCTTTCTAAGAAAGAAAAGAAAAGAAGAGAGAGAGAAAAGGAAGAAAGGAGAGAGAGAGAAAGGAAGGAAGGAGAGAGAGAAAAAGAAGGAAAGAAAGAGAAAAAGAAAGAAAAGAGAAAGAAAGAAAGAAGACAGCAAGAAAGAGAGAAAGAAAAAGTGAAGAGAGTTGGATGAAGGTTGAATGAAGGGATAATTAACCAGGTATGTGAAAGGTTAAGGAAAACCATCAGGGGATAGTGAGGGACCAAGGGCTAGCAACAACAAGAAGCAGTTCTCATTCTGAAGGGGTAAGAGGAAGGAATAATTTTCTTCAAGAACCAGCAAGAACTGTGGGTCAAACTTGACAGGACCTGTGACCTTCCACAGAGAAATGCAGCCTCTGCCAAACTGCAGCCTGTTTTCCCTCTCCTACCTTTGATTGTCTGCCATTTCTCTCATTGGCTACACCCAGCTGGAAGTTAGAGTAAGGGTTGATTCAGTACAGAAAGAACGCTTCCTGGAACACAGAATAGGATACAGAAAGATGGAGAGTGGATCTGAAAGGACACACGGAGAAGATGCAGGGCAACAACTACTTCCAGCTTCTATGAACAGAGAGAAATATCAATACTTACCTTCTTTAGGATAATTTAGTGGCAAAATATACCCCTCATCTGTATACCCAGTTTTCTAATTACAAGGGCTTATTTTATAAAACAATTACATTTTGGATGATAGTTGTAAAGAATAATTATCTAATTTTGTTTTGTTTTAAGAAAAAGGCCCAAATCAATAGGTGTTTTAATACATAATAAAAAGATCACAAGTAAGGCCAGGTGTGGTGGCTCACCTGTGCAATCCCAGCACCCTGGGAGACTGAGGAAGGAGAATTGCTTGAGTCCAGGAGTTTGAGACCAGCCTGGGCAACATAGAAAAACCTCGTCTCTGCGAAAAAATACAAAAAATTAGCTAGACATGTTGGTGCGTGCCTGTAGTCTTAGCTCCTTGGGAGGCTGAGGTGGGAGGGTTGCTTGAGCCCAGGAGGTTGAGGCTGCAGTGAGCTGTGATTGTTCCACTGCATTCCACCCTGTGTGACAGGGCAAGACTGTCTTTTAAAAATCACAAATAAGTTTTAGGATTCATCTGGCACCTTGTTTCTGAAGCTGGACAACTCTTAGATCTTATGAGCCTGCTGAACTGTTCCTTTTTCAGAGACATAGATGTCATCAAAAATTTTTCTGATGTCTTTGATTTTAACTGTTATGGCTTGCTGAATCAAAGCAACTGAATTTGAAACAAGCTCAATGTCATTTCATTCAATGATTAATTCATCTTTCTGGGCTTGAGATACTGAACAAACAACATTTATCCTCATCTGAACCCTGCAGATGTATTTTTTGCCCAAGAAATTGTGGATTTCAACAAAAGACCCATTCTCCCAGAGTATGATGTTGATGAGGAAGTGAACTTACACAGACTTCATCTTGTAATGGAAGCCCAGAGTTCCTCCCTTGATCATGTTCTGTACAGGACCTCAAATAGTGTGAATGGCAGCCAGTTCCTTTCTGTTTCCCCACCATTTGTCAACCTGGAGCCTCTTCTTTTTCTTTCCAAGGAGACTGAGTTCTACATTCGTGTGATTGAAGTCCCTCTGCAGGGTTCCTCTGGGGACCTTCACAGTAACTGTTTCTTCAGAGTGATGTCAACATTTTCTGGAATGTTAACAGTTTGATTGCTGAGAATGGTCTTCATTCTGACAGTACATGCCAGGAAGAAAGAATGTTTTGTCATCACATTCTTCTAGCCCATAAAGGAACTGTGTATTCAAGAACAATTATTTCAGTTTAAGAATATGGGACAGTTATCTACTGAGGTGAACAGATAATGCTAACGAAACTACATTTGTAAAAGTGAGGCCAGGCATGGTGGCTCACTCCTGTAATCCCAGCTCTTTGGAGGGCTGAGATGGATGGATCATTTGAGGGCAGGAGTTCCAGACCAGCTGGCCAACATGGTGAAAAGCCATCTCTACTAAAAATACAACAATTAGCTGGGTGTGGTAGTGGGTGCCTGTAATCCCAACTACTCAGGAGGCCGAGGCAGGAGAATCGCTTGAACCTGGGAAGCAGAGGCTGCAGTGAGCCAAGATTGAGCCACTGCACTCCAGCCTGGGTGACAGAGCAAGACTCAGTCTCAAAAACAAAACAAAAAAACAAAACAAAGCAAAAAAGTGAAATTAAGCTTCTGTCTGTTATTGTATCACATAAAAATCTTAGAGAATATTTAGAATAATCTGACTGGGCCTATGCAAATTTCACTTTAGGGGTGTCCAATACAATCACTGAAAGACAGTCAGTCTTCCACTAGGGCATCTGAGATGTGAAAGGCCCATGTGAATTCTGACTTCAAGATACTTGCCACATGCATTAAGACTCTGAGAGAAAGCCAGGTGAGGTGGATCATGCCTGTAATCTCAGCACTTTGGGAGGCCAAGGTGGGTGAACCACTTGAACCCAGGAATTCAAGACCAGTCTGCGCAACATGGTGAAACCCCATCTCTACAAAAAAATGCAAAAATTAGCCAGGTGTAGAGGCTCACACCTATAATCCCAGCACTTTGGGACCTAAGGTGGGCAGATCACTTGAGCTCAGAAGTTTGAGACCAGCCTGGGCAGCACAACAAAACCCTGTCTCTACTAAAAATATGACAATCTGATGGGTGTGGTGGTGCATGCCTGTAGTCCCAGCTACTCAGGAGTCTGAGGTGAGAGAATCTCTTGAGCCTGGGAGGCGGAGGTTGCAGGGAGCTGAGATGATACCACTGGACTCCATCCTGGGTGACTGACGGATATATATATACATATTTGTATACATATATTTATATGTGTGTATATATATATACACACAGACATATATATATATGGTTGTGGTTTGAAGCATTTGCCCTTATACTTTTGATTTCAGGCTCTTATTTAAATCTGTTTCCCCTTCCCTCAGAGTCTCTCTCTTTTTTTTTTTTTTTTTGAGACGGGCTCTCATTCTGTGGCCCAGGCTGAAGTTCAGTGGTGTGATCTCAGCTCATTGCAACCTCTGACTCCCAGGCTCAAGAGAGTCTCCCACTTCAGCCTCCTGAGTAGCTGAGACTACAGGCGCATGCTACCATGCCTGACAAATTTTTGCATTTCTTGTAGAGTCGAGATTTTACCGTGTTGCCTAGGCTCATCTTGAACTCCTGAACTTAAGTGATTTGGCTGCCTCGGCCTCCCAAAGTGCTGGTATTACAGGTGTGAGCCACCGCGGCTAGCCCACAACCATGTATTTTGTCATGGAGCTGTTTCTTACCATAGGCAGAGACTGAGTCCAGGAGTATCAGTCTTGTAGAAGTCCTTCCACATGAAAATATAAGGCCTGGAAAAATGATAGTTTCCATCTAATAGCTGACTCTATCTTTAAGATGAATAGTTTGTATAACCAGGAAGGAGATGGATTTTAGATTGAAACTTAATATTGATTGTACTTTTTTTCAATTTGCTTTTTAAATTCTTATTTTATTACTGTACCATTTGCTAGTTGTTGCCTAGGTAACAAACAAATGCTTTTAACTCTAAGGCAATGATATATATTTTTGGCAGTCTGTAGGGTATCCCAGGGGAGGCTGATAAATTATCTTAATCCTTGGGTTATTTTTCAGTTTACAGTGTTGTAACAACTTAGCAATGCTTTCCATGACCTTTTGAATATTTGTGTATGTCTGTTAGCCTTTTTGCCAAGTCAGGCCAGTCTGTTTTAAGGGCTTTTTGTAATTTGGGCCCTGTATCCTTTTTAAAAAGAAATTGTGAAAGATTTTGAATTGGGAAAAAGAGATTTCTGGATATTATTATAATGGAATGCTGGAGACTCTGGGAATTACCTGGTCCTATAGGACTATGTAGTATTTATCTTTGATCAGGCTGTCTTACAACTCTGCAGAGATAGAAGTAAACTTCTGTCTTCAAATTATTCCTATCTATAAAAATGTAAAATTGTCTTTAGTGGAATGCAACTGATTATTACCCTGTGGATATTGGCTGGTTTTGCCAGTTTTGCATCCATTTGAATTTCATTTCAGCATTCTTTACCTGACTATAAATGTGTAGTTCTCTCTCTTTCTCTCTCTCTCTCTTTTTTTTTTTTTTTTTTTTGTTGCTGTTGAGACAGAGTCTCACTGGAGTGCAGTGGCACTATCTTGGCTCACTGCAACTTCCACCTCTGCGTTTAAGTGATTCTTGTGCCTTAGCCTCCTGAGTAGCTGGGATTACGGGTATGCACCAGCACGCCTGGCTAATTTCTTTTATTTTTAGTAGAGATAGGGTTTTGCCATGTTGGCCAGCATGGTCTTAAACTCCTGGTCCCAAATGATCCAGCTGCCTTGGCCTCCCAAAGTGCTGGGTTTACCGGCCTGCGCCCCTGTGTCCTGCCCTCTCTCTCTCTCTCTCTTTTTTTTTTTTTTTGCTAAAGCTTTTTATTTTTGTAGGTTTAGATTTAGATTTACAGAAAAATTGCAAAGATGATAGAGAGTTCTCATATACTCCTTGCCTAGTTTTCCCTAATGTTAACACCTCAAATTACTATGGTACATTTGTCACAACCACTCGATACTTTAATTAATTCCATGCTTTATTCAGATTTCAATGGTTTTGTTCCTTAAGTCGTTTTTCTGGATCCCATCCAGAATGCCATGTTGTTAGTGGCGGCAAATCCATACAGGTCTGCAGCAACTTCAATTCTTACCTCCTCAGAAGAAAGAATTTGACTGAGGGGCATAAAGCAGAGTGAGAGACTGAGGCAAGTTTTAGAGCAGGAGTGAAAGTTTATTAAAATGCTTTAAGGCAAAAATGAAAGGAAGTAAAGTACACTTGGAAGAGGGCCAAGCAGGAAACTTGAGAGAGTCAAGTGCACCGTTTGACCTTTGACATAGGGTTTTATATGTTGGCATACTTCCTGAGTCTTGGGTCCTTTCTCCCCGATTCTTCCCCTGGGATGGGCTGTTCACGTGTGCAGTGGCCTGCCAGCTCTTGGAAGGGGCCACATGCACAGTGCGTTTACTGGAGTTGTATGCATGCTCACCTGAGGTGTTCTTCCCTTACCGGTCGAATATTCCTAGAAAGTCATGTACCAGTTAAACTCTGCCACTGTGCTTCTTTAGTGCTCATGCCTGAGCCCAGTTGCCCAGCTCCTGAGATCTTTTTTGTTTTTTTTTTTTTAGCTGGAGTTTCACTCTTGTCACCCAGGCTGGAGTACAACGGTGCCATCTCAGCTCACTCCAACCTCCGCCTCCTGGGGTTGAGCAATTATTTCACCTAAGCCTCCTGAGTAGTTGGGACTATAGGCATATGCCACCACACTTGGCTAATTTTTGTATTTTTAGTAGAGACAGAGTTTCACCATGTTGGCCAGGCTGGTCTCGAACTCCTGATCTCAGGTGATCAGCTGGCTTTGGCCTCCCAAAGTGCTGGGAATACAGGAGTGAGCCACTGCACCTCGCCCTGAGATTTTATCAAGAAGCTGCTGATCACCAGTTTCAGGTTTTTTCTATCTATTGGGAACCTGCCTTTCCCTGGCACCGGCTGCAGCCAATTATTGCTATTATTATTAATTTATTATTGTTACCGTGTAATGACTGTCTGATCCATCACCTGATGGTCATCTGACATTCCTGGTTTGGTTGGGCGGGGGAGCCCTCTTCTGTCCTGTTCATGTCTGACTAGCTACTGTAACAACATTACATTATTATATTTAGTCATTGTGTTTCTTTAGGCTGTGACAATTTCTCAGCGTTTCCTTGTTTTTAATGTTGAGGAGCACTGGTCAGGTATATTGTAAGATGCCCCTCTATTGGAATTGGATTTTTTTCAATATACATATGTACTACATATATACATATATATATAAAACCTCTATAATTACACAGATTATAGATCTTTGGGGGAAGATCACAAAAGTGAAGTGCCATTTTAAACACATTATATCAAGAGTACATGCTGTTGACTATCTTACTGCTGATGATGTTGACCTTGATCACCTGGCTAAGGTAGTGTTGGTGAGGTTTCTCCTCTATACACCTTCTCTTTCTCATACTTTACTTGTTAGAAGCAGATTAGTAACCAGAGCTCATACTCAAGGGGCAAGAAGTTAAAATCCATCTCCTTATGTAGAGTGTATCTATATAGATTACTAGGAATTCTTTGTTACAAAAGATTTGACCTGGAGTGTAGAGGCATGATTTTAGCTCACTGCAACCTCTACTCCTGGGATAAAGTGATCCTCCCACCTTAGCTAGGACTACAGGTGTGTGCCACCACATTTGGCTAATATTTTAAAAATATTTTATAGAGATGAGGTTTGCTATGTTACCTATGCTCGTCTTGAACTCCTGGCCTCAAGCAATCCTTCCACCTTGGCCTCCCAAAGTGCTAAGATTACAGATGTGAGCCACTATGCCCAGCCTTTGAGTTCTCTTTTGAACTGGTCATTCTATAATTGTGGTTCTCTCCTTGAGTTAAATATTAATGAAAAAAATTGTTAAATGTTGATTTTATGTTTGTATGAGAGTTTTAATTTTAATCTCTTAAAATTTATTTTTTCCATATCTTTCTACCAATAAATGTTATGGGAATAATTTTTTTTTTGAAAGAAAGAAAAAGAGAAAAGAAGGAAGAAAGAAAGAGTGAAAGAAAGAAAAAAAAAGAATGAAAGAGAGAAAGAAAGAGGAAGAGAAAGAGGGAGAGAGAACGGGATTCTTGTTCTATTGCCCAGGCTAGAATGCAGTCT